>BGPR01002287.1:350-65677 GCA_013235015.1 Araneus ventricosus | reverse complement strand
AAGAGGTAGCAAGAAAGTTAGAGCTATTTCCTTTTATAATACAATAAACTTATTTTCAGTCATCAAAAGAAATTGATCAGCAAAATAACTATATCAGCAGTTTGAAGAAGAAAATCCAAATACAGTTGTTTTTTTTTTTTGGGGACAAAGAAAACTTCCTAAATTTTTTCATTTATAATTTTTTTCTTAACCAAACTTTTACATTGATTGGTTGCATTAAAAGATTTCATAATGGTTTTGTTCCTTTTGTATACATGTTTGTACCAAACAATGCATTTTTTTTTTTTAGCTCATTCCCTTCTTCAAACTGCTCATTCAGTTGTATAATAACTATAAATAACATCTACCGCCTTTACCAATTTCTATCACTCTCAGGACTGATGAAGCTAAAAAAGCAGTTCAGAATCCCAATGATCAATAAAGTCTCCCTGTATTGTTAGTAAACAAATAAAACCAAAATAAAGAAATCATATTCAATAAAAAAAGAGTTCAAAAGATATTTCCAACATTAATTTATTCTGTTATGATTACAGATATTCCTCTCTGATTTACAGATATTCATTGATATCTTGGACCATTTCCTTTCTATTGAATAATTAGGTATATATCAATTTTGGAAAAGTATTTCTTAGTTCATCTATACCAAATATATAATTAAAAAACAAAACTGTATTTGAAGGTGCAAAAATTTATTCCATCGCCTGTCAGAGGAAAATGCCAGTCTCCTATACCATTACTGATAAAAAATAAAACCTACTATAAACTCAGACCCAGAGAGTAATCTACAAAAGATCATATCCAATAATTTTTGAATTATAATCATTCAGCATGTAAAAGTTTTTATTATTACTTTATTTTAAATTTATTATATATTTTATATAAATTTATTTATATATTTATTATTTAAAGACTTGGATGGACTACAGACATGAATTTCACATTTAAGGTTTCTAGCCATTCTGTTTTCATTTTTGATCTATCAAAATTAAAATCCTAATATAACTTTACAGTTCAAGATTATCAGACCAGTATATAATTAATAGCCCCTTTAAACAACTATATTTCATATCATTAGAATTCCAAATGTCCAAATCCTATCTCTTATTAGAATTATATGTTTAACTAGTTGACAACCCAGCCCTGCTCGATCCATATTTTCATATGTCAGCCTCTTTTTTCTTCTACAGATATTGTCACTAACTTTCCGCAACAAATAAATCTCCTACTTTGAATCCTTTCTTGTTGAATTAAAACTTTCAAATCTGGCCTTATTACCTTATAACAATATGGTTTGAATGAAAAACGAGGAAGTTTGGGAAAAGAAAAATTATTTTAAAACAGCATACCTTATAATAACTAATGCAACTTATAATGAACAATTATACTATGAATTTTCCCAGTATTGCTGATTAAAATATAAACTTAAAAAAATCTTTAAAATAAATAAAATGCTAATAAAAATATGTCCTGCAAGATAAAAAGACAAAAGAAAGAACTAAGAAAACAATTTTTTGCCTATACTTACAATTAAAACATGATGGGAAAAAAATATGGAGGCCTTTCTATGAGGGTGCCATTTTTTTTCTTCTCTTGACTGGACCAGATCGGGTAATAATTTTAGCCCATCTTGATGGTAATTTTCATCTCTTTTTTTTTTTTTGATTACGGATTGAAAAGAACTTGAATGAATATGGATAATAGCCTTATTGCTGAAAATCCTTAACAAAAACCCAATCAAATCAAAAACATGATGGGATAATATCTGCCTAAACACTCAAAAAAAACTTTTGTCAGAAGAAAGGCATTTACTTAAAAACTTTAAAAAATTGCTAAAATCCTTATACTTTGTATTACATAGCAGTTTCATATTACTCTTTAGAATGGGAAATTGGACTTCACAATGATATAAAATTATGGTTCTCTGATGAGAGAATGTACAGGGTTCGTACATTCCTTTAGAAGAAAATCAATGGGATTATCAATGACTTTTATGACTAAAAACCAAAAAATAAGGACTTTCCAAATTGAATAAACTTTAATGAATTATGCACACATTTTTTAAAATAAAATCATTTTGCAAATTCGACCTATTAGATGATAAATTATAATATAAAACATAGAAGATATATCATTACAATTTAACACAACAAACCCTAAAAAATATGAGTTATAAATTGATGAAAACCACTCATGAAAACTGGTAATCAAATTAAATATTCTTTTAATTCCAAACTTTTTCATTCAATTTACATCCAAGGTATTTATTTTAATCTTTTCGATGAAATCTGTTTTTCTAGTTCATGCGATTGAATAGATAAATTTATGTCCTTGATCTTTTCAGCCTCATTATAAACATTGCTTCTCTCGTTGTTTGGTGCGTCCGCTGTGAGAACATTTTCTTTTGTTTTAAAAATCTATTTCTTCCTCTAGAGTTTTCGGCTTCAGTTGTTTTGTTTCAGTCTTTCTTGATCTTCCACTTTCTAAATACTGCATGTATTTCTGTATGCTTGAGGTGGAAGCGTCCCATTTCTTGAGAGTAATTTTGTGCTTCAAATAGCCCAGACAGCTTAATAAATTCATGATTTACATGCTGGAAAATATGATAGACTCTTTCAAATTTTCTCTATCTCCAGGCCTTGTTCACCTAAAAACTCATTGTCCATGTGACAGTTTTAATACTATTTTGATAATCTTCCAAACTTTTTTCTATAATGATTATTCAAATAAGTTTGGTAAATATGGAATCACTTTGATTGAAAGAAGTAAATTCAAATGAATTTGGCTTCTTAAATACTTTAACTAGAAAATCTGCATAGAGTAAATCAAAATTTCATGTAAATCTTTTCCCAAGTACGCTTATTCTTGACTAATACAATCAATCTTTTCATTTTTCCTGTGCTTTTTCAGGATATCCAGCCATTACTGTGGATCAATGCAAATACAGGTCTTACATGTTTCACAGGACATTTCTGCATGAAATGTTTATCATTGTTATGATGTTTTTCCACTATCCTGTCTGGAGTGTGAAACATCCTTGTCATGTAATCTTATTTTTATCTTTCTTTTATTAGTTGCTCCAAGCAAATCCTAAATACACTTAACTTTATCATTATACAGTTTGAGTCACTTCAGTTGAATTTGGCTAAAAGTCTCAGGTTTCTCAATTCTTTCATTCTTGGTTTGCAAATTCTTTTGAAATGTTGAATGCAATCATTAACAGCTTTAAAAGCATCACTGGCAAAAAATGGAAAGTAAATGTTTATCACTTTGATTACGTCTATAAAATGGTACGAGCACTTTTGACAATCATTCCTATAGAACCATGGAACAATAAAGGCCATGTAACTCCCTCCCTATTTCCCAAAGTGTATGCGATGGATATGTATTCGTCGTCCCCCACCCATTACGAGAGCCACGCCATCGAGATTAGAGCCGGGGAGGAGGAATTAGAAAAACATTAATCGGTGAAATTTTAAATTTTTAATAATGGCAGAGTAAAAGTAAGGACTTTCAAGGACTTTTTAAAAATTGGGCATAAAAATAAGGACTTTTAGGACTAAATGTAAAAGTAAGGACTTTAAGGACGCTGCATTTAACCCTGATGTATGCAGAACATTTTTAAGAAAACTAGCAACCACTTAACATCAAATAAAATTTGAATTTAGTAATTTTATGGCATTAGCTCCTTCTTGTGCTAATCCATCACTGAGCCAAATTGTATACAGAACATAAAAACGAACATACATCCTATAACAGAAAATAAGATCTTGATATACATAGATATAATTTGGTACAGTTGTCACATCTGGTTCAATTTATTACTTACACATTTTTTATTTATTTCTTTATATATTATTCTTTTTGAGCATAATTAAAGGAAGTTTTGAATAAAAGGTTTTATTTTTTTTCTGCAAATGATTGCTTAGCAAGCTTCTGTGTTTTCATTTATAAACATTGGGGAAAAAAAATCATTTTCTTGTATTCTTTTAGAATGGGGAAATTTGACTTCACAATGATATAAAATTATGGTTCTCTGATGAGAATGTACAGGGTCGTGCATAATTTCCTTTAAAGAAAATCATGGATTATCAGACTTTAAGGACTAAAACCAAAAATAAGGACCTCTAAATTGAATAAACTTAATGAATTGTCGACACATTTTAAAATAAAATCTCATTTTTGCAAACTGACCATTAGATGATAAATTATAATATAAAACATAGAAGATACATTACAAATTTAACACAACAAAACTCCCTAAAAAATATGAGTTAATAAATTGATGAAAAAAACCCCATGAAACTGGTAATCAAATTAAATATCTTTAATTCCAAACTTTTTCTATTCAATTTTACATCCAAGGTATTTATTTTAATTTCTTTTTTCAGAAATTGTTTTTCTTAGTTCATGATTGAATAGATAAATTTATGTCCTTTGACTTTTCAGCCCCATTAGCTAAATCATTTGCTTTCTCGCTTGTTTGGTGCGGTCCCTTGGAGGAACATTTTCTTTGTTTTAAAAAAATCTATTTCTTCCTCTAGAGTTCTTTCGCTTCAGTTGTTTTTATCAGTCTTTTCTTTTGATCTTCCACTTTCTAAATACTGCATGTATTTTGCGCCTGAGGTGGCAGTCATCCTCATTTCTTGAGTAATTTTAGTCATAACAGTCTCCCAGACAGCTTAATAAATTCATGATTTACATGCTGGAAAATATATGAAGATCTTTCAAATTTTCTATTTCAGGGCCTTGTTCACCAGAAAACCTCATTGTCCATGTGATGTTTTAATACATTTTGATAATCTTCCAAACTTTTCATAATGATTATTGCTAAAATAAGTTTGGAAAAAAAATATCAAGGAATTCACTTTTGATTGAAAGAAGTAAATTCAAATGAATTTGGTTTTACAATATTTAACAGAAAATCTGCATAGAGTAACAAAATTTCTGGTAATCTTTTCCAAAATACGCTTATTTTAAGCATAATACAATCATGCTCTCTTTCATTTTTTTCCTGTGCTTTTTCAGGATATCCAGCCATTACTCGGGATCAATGCAAATCACAGGTCTTACTATAGCAGAATTCACAGGACATTTCTGCATGAAATGTTTTATCATTGTTATGATGTTTTTCCATCTATCCTGTCTGAGTGTGAAAACATCCGTCTGCTAATTCTTTATTTTTATCTTTCTTTTATTATTAGTTGCTCTACAAATCCTAAATACACTTAACTTTTATCATTATACAAGTTTGATACTGAAGTTGAATTTGCATAAAGTCTCAGGTTTCAATTTTCATTCTTTGGTTTCAAAATTTTGAAATGTTGAATGCAATCATTAAGTTTTAAAAGCATCACTGGTAAAAAAAATGGAAGTAAATGTTTATCACTTTGATACTGTTCTAAAATGGTAACAGCACTTTTGACAATCATTCCTATAGAACATGGACCAATGGCCATCTGTAACCCTCCTTATTTCCCAAAGTGTATGTATGGATATGTATTCGTCGCCCCCACCCCATTACGCCGAGAGCCACTGACGAGATTAGAGCCGAGAGGAGGAATTAGGAAAACATTAATCGCGGTGAAATTTTAAATTTTAATAATGGCAGAGTAAAAGTAAGGACTTTCAAGGACTTTTAAAAATTGGGCATAAAAATAAGGACTTTAAGGACTAAATGTAAAAGTAAGGACTTTGGACGCCAGATAACCCTGTGATGTATGCAGAACATTTTAAGAAAACTAGTAACCACTTAAATATCAAATAAAATTTGAATTTTAGAGTAATTTTATGGCATTAGCTCCTTCTTGTGCTAATCCATCACTGAGCCAAATTGGTGCATACAGAACATAAAACGAACATACATCCTACATATAACAGAAAATAAGATCTTGATATACATATATAATTTGGGTACAGTTGTAACATCTTGGTGTCAATTTATTACTACACATTTTTATTTATTTCCCTTTATATATTATTCTTTGAGCATAATTAAAGGAAGCTATTTGAATAAAAGGTTTTATTTTTTCTTCTGCACCCCCCCCCCCCCCCAGGCCCACTACTGGAGCATTTAGTAAAACATTGATCCAAAAGTGGGCCACCCTTCACTATCCATAAATTATCAATATTATTTAATTTAAAGATAGTTTATAATACATTCATTATATAATCAAATAATATCAATAACAATTCATTTTAAAAACAAATAGAATGTATGCTAAAAAATAGTTGAATGAAGAGTTACCTCTTAAGAAAATCACTAAGAATAAGCTAAAAATGCTTCTCTCAGAGACCAACTTCAGCAACAAACTTTCTAGCTCCTAACTGAACAGGAAATAAAGGCTGTGCCTTTGGTATTTAGCTGATAAGGGTTTCAGCGTACCAGAGGCAGATCTCTTATTTCATTGGAACGTTGAAATTTCTTGTTTTTCAACTTAAAAATTCAAGTGGCCCACTACTGGAGCACTTACCTTATTTTAATTAGTACGATTTCAATTAGGAAATAAATGACAAATAGAACTTGGGTTTATTTAGTGATTATATATTTTTCCGATCATATAATTGAGAGATTATTTCTTTGCCTTGTAATAAAAATCGTTTGCATGGAATTTTTGAAGTTGTACTTGTTTTGAACACTACTAAGGGCAAATGTTCTGCTGCTTCATTAGAGTAATTAAAAGAAGCTGATTCCGTACATTCACTAAGCTAGCAAAGCTACTAGGATCCCACTTTGCTGAAAGCGAAGCCGCTGATGTTTTTTTAAGTTAAAAAAATTTGCCTGGTGACCACTTCAGATGCCGCAGGCATCACGAGCGCTATTTTTCCTGCTTCATTAGAATAATTAAAAGTAACATATTCCGTACATTCAATGCGCTAGGAAAGCAATGGTTTCAAAAAAAGATTAACTTTTAACTGTGACCGATGCACGTTTGTTTACCATCTTGCTTTTGGCGCGATGGCGCCGTTTTACTAAGAGTGTGTTCCAACTTGTAGATTTCAACCGTTCATTATAACCGAGGGTTTGTTTTATCCTGTGTTCATTATACTGGGGTTTGACTGTATTTGAAAATATTAAATAATGAAACATTCAAAACTCTTTTTAAAAATTTTAATGTTTTATTTTAAGTTTATTAATTTTTTTATATGAACAGATCTGTGATGGGGAGAAGTTTCTAAAACAACTGATTGAACCCCTTATGTAATTGCAATACATCTAAGGTTGCTGTACTTTTGGAACAGCTAAACACAATTAATAAACTGATCTTATTTTTAACATAAGCCACTACATATGTTTAGGGAGGAAGAAAGGAGAGATAGATATATTCCTAAGGGAGGAAGGAAGAAAGGAGATTATACCATGTTTGTATCTTATTGCTTCTCTTTGTTTTCTACTTGGCAACCAGACAGACAATTTAATAACTCTATTATTATTGTTCTCTTATTTGTTATTTTAAATTAAAATTAATATAAGGTGACCCTGGGTGATTCACGCTCCTCGTTTCTGGGGTAAATAATGATCACCTAATTTTTATTTAAACCAGCGGGAGTGGCCTCCCCTAAACTTTCTCGTATACTTTCCCAAAAAGGTGCTGTTTCCCCTCCCACCGCGTGGATAAATTAGAAGACCACATACCAAATTTCAATTATCTAATGTAAGTTACTAAAAGATTTGCACACATCTAAGCAGCCTTTTAGCTTGCCAGCAATATCTCCGATCTGATTGTTACAAATTTACTACCGATAGTTGTAGTTGAAAATATCATGCACATTGGCAGAGTGCTTAAGAAATTAAAAAAGCATGAAGAACAGAACTGATGAATCAATTGACACTAATTTTGGTTTGTTACTTTAAAAATTTACTTTTAACAACTACTCTCGTTCTGTCAGAGTAAAAATATTGCAAAATCCACTCAGAAAAAAATGCATTACGAAATATACAAAATAAAACTAACGGCAATCAAATATACAACTCTTGAAAATGTTTCGGCGTGAAAGAAAAATTAAAAGAAAACACTCCATAATTAATTCACTTTTATTCGAGAAGAATTTGGCGGTGAGCCAAGAGGACCGTATTACAGGAACAGAGGTAAACAGTATGCATGCGTGTGGAGATAACGGATTCTCTTCGAAAGTAAATTATACGGACTGACAGACAGTCAACCCTTTGACGGATTTGGCCCAAAATTTTATACGGACCTACATTCATGATGATAAAACTGTGTACCAAATTTTATTCATCTAGCTATTCAAGTTTTTGAGTTATAGTGTTCACATTACTGCGGGCAGACAGATAGACAGACTTCCCGTGGACGGATTTTATCCAAAATTTGATAGAAACCTATAAATTATGTTTAAAGACCACATACCAAATTTCATTCCCGTAGCTCGAATAGTTTTCGAGTTAAGTAATAAACTGAACACCAGATGTGACAACTGTACTTAAATTATATCTATATATATCAAAGAACTTATTTTCTGTGTATGTAGGATGTGTGTTCGTTTTTATGTTCTGTATGCACAATATGGCTCAGTGATGGATTAGCACAAGAAGGAGCTAATGCCATAAAAATTACTTTAAAATTCAAATTTTATTTGATGTTAAGTGGTTGCTTGTTTTTTTAAAAAAATTTCTGCATACATTCTCATCAGAGAACCATAATTTTTATATCAATGTGAAGTCCAGAATTTCCCCATTCTAAAAAGAGTAATTTGAAACTGCTATGTAACTATAAGGATTTTTAGCAATTTTTTAAAGTTTTCGTAAATGCCTTTCTTCTGCAAAAGGTTTTTGGTGTTTGAGACAAGATATTGTGCCATGTTTTAATTTGTAAACATAGGAAAAAAATTGTTTTCTTGCATTCTTTCTTTTGTCTTTTGATGTTTTATCTTGCAGCACATATTTTTATTAACATTTTATTTATTTTAAAGATTTTTTAAAGTTTATATTTTTAATCAGCAATACTGGGAAAATTCTGTATAGTATAATTGTTCATTATAAAGTTGCATTAGTTATTATAAGGTATGTTGTTTAAAATAAATTTTCTATTCCCAAACTTCTCACATTTTCATTCAAACCATATTGTTATAAGGTAATAAAAAGGCCAGATTTGAAAATTTTAATTCAACAAGAAAGCATTCAAAGGAGGAGATTGATATGTTTGTTGCAGAAAGTTAGTGACAATATCTGTAGGGAAAAAAAAAAAAAAAAGAGGCTGACATATGAAAAAATATGGATCCCGAGCAGGGCTGGGTTGTCAGATAGTTAAACATATAATTCTAATATGAGACAGGATTTGGACATTTGGAATTCTAATGATGTGAAATATACTTGTTTAAGGGCTATTAATTATATACTGGTCAGATAATCTTGAACTGTAAAGTTATATTACGATTCAGTGGCGAATCTAGGATTCGGGTCGGGCAGGGGGGGCTGAGGTCTTAAAAATTCTGTATCGCCGTGACGAATGCCGAACTTCAAGTCTAAAGTAAACCAAAACTCTTTAACTTTACATACTTTATTCATCTGACAATAAGAATCATAAAGAACAATACAATACTTTTGATAATTTAATAAAAATTACAATGAAATACCTAGTCAAAAAATGTCTTCGATTGCGTTAAAGCTACAAGTACAAGTGGAATGACTACAAAAGTAGGAAAATTTTCGAGCCTGTCAAGCCAGAAAGCAATGTTGAAACGTTTTTATTATTTTTTTAAAAGAGGGAAATGAAGAAAAAACAGTTGTAATAATGTTAAATAAAATCTAGAATTCCAGCATACACTCTGGGGGGGGGGGCTGTAGCCCGATAGCCCCCTCCCTTGGATTCGCCACTGTTAGGATTTTAATTTTGATCAAAATGAAAAGAGGAAAACAGAATAAATACAAAGGTATCCTTAAATGTTAAATTCATGTCATAGTCCATCAAAGTCTTTAAAAAATAAATATATAAATAAATTATATAAAATATATAATAAATATAAAATAAAGTAATAATAAAAACTTTTGTGCTGAATGATTATAATTCAGAAATTATTGGATATGATCTATAATCTTTTGTAGATTACTCTGTGGGTCTGAGCTTATAGTAGAGTTTTTATTTTTTATCAGTAATGGTATCAGAGACTGGCATTTTCTCTGACAGGCATTGGAATAAATTTTTGCACCTTCAAATACAGTTTTTGTTTTTAATTATATATTTGAACATATATGAACTAGAAATACTTTTCAAAATGTATGTATACCTAATTATTCAATAGAAAAGGATATGATCTAAGATATCAATGAATATCTGTAAATCAGAGAGAGAATATCTGTAATCATAACAGAACTAATTTAGCTGGAAATATCTTTTGAAATCTTTTTTTTTTTATTGGAATATAATTTCTTTGTTTTAGTTTTTATTTATTTATTTACTAATTTTACAGGAGACTTTATTGATCATTGGGATTCTGGAGAACTGCTTTTTTTAGCTTCATCAGTCCTGAGAAGTGATAGAAATTGGTAAAGTAATTTTAAGATGTTATTTATAGGTTATTATCACAACTGAATGAGCAGTTTGAAGAAGGGAATGAGCTAAAAAAAAAAATGCATTTGTTTTGGTACCAAACATGTATACAAAAGGAACAAAAACCATTATGAAATCTTTTAATGCAACCAATCATGTAAAAAGTTTGGTTAAGAAAAAATTATAAATGAAAAATTTAGGAAGTTTTCTTTGTCCCCCCCCCCAAAAAAAAAAAACAACTGTATTTGGATTTTCCTTCTTCAAACTGCTGATATAGTTATTTTGCTGATCAATTTCTTTTGATGACTGAAAATAAAGTTTATTGTATTATAGAAATAGCTCCTAACTTTCTTACTTTTCCCTCTCTCTCCTTGTGTTTGCTGATGACAGTTGGAATTTCGATTTACTTTAAATTAAAATACCTCTTAATTAAATCTAACCATAAATTTCAAATAGTGACAGATACAATGCATCATTAATTTTGGAGTAAAATTTGATAGAAGATATGAAAAGGCAGTTGTAATAATTGTTCTATGTTTGAGATCCATAAAATCAGTTTTGTAATGTCCATATAATCATAAGAAAATCAGACCTCAGCCTGAAATTTCTTCTTGTCAAGAATTTGCTTTAAATCCTCAAGCTTAAAATGAAGAATTAGAAACCACATTTTCTTATTGAAAACCTGATGAACATTTAAATTGTGTATTTATCTTTATTTCAAACTTGAGGGATTACATTAATATTTTTTTTCTTTCGAATCCTGTTGCAGAATGATCTTTACATTTTACTTAATTTTTTATACCTGTTACTTGAAATAAAATGAATTGCTGTCACGATGTTATATTATGCTTTTCAAACCTTAAATTCTCAAATTTGAACTTTCTCAATAAATATTCTCCTCTTGATTTTCTTCTACATAAATGATAGGTGCATTTTATTTTAATTTTGATTGTACAATAAAGAGAATAAATCAATGACACTTATTCTGAAATACACGACAGATGTAAAACCATTCTCTCTGTTGACAATTTGTTCCAAAACTTGATAGAGATCTATGATTGTGGTGTTAAGACCACATACCAAATTTGGTTTATGTGGAGTTTTTAGTATTCATCTTGCATACCAGGTTACATCAGTCTACCTATGTCGATTTTTGTGTAATCATATTCTCGTACATGGAGTGAGACAGATATGATTTCAAAAATGTTTTCTTTGACCTTGGGGAAGTTAAAAACGTGGAGATCATTAAAACATGAAGTTGAATTTTTTGACAATCATATTTTCTGTTTGTATAGGAGAAAATGAAATTGGAACTATTATAGAATGTTATATTTTAGCAACAGATTACAACAAGTAAAAAATTATTACTCTCGTAAGTGAACGAAAGAGAAATTGTATGTTTTAAAATTTGGGTATGAAAACTTCCGAGTTGAAATTTGTACAAAATGTTGTTAAAGTCAAGGTTCTTTAACATAATTCTGTTTTTTTTTTTTTTTAAAGGAAATTTGTATTTGTGTATCTTGCATGAAAAATGGTGTTATCAGTTGCTTAAGTTGTTTTTCTTAATGTTATATATTTTATTTATATATCATATGAGAGCTCTTCGATAAGTCCATGCTAAGAGATGTCATCCTTTGACCCTATAACTAGATTATTTTTAGTTACTGGTAACTCTTGAAGGGTGTCACACAAAGTTTTATTCAGATTTATGAATTAGGCTGTGTTTACTGCGTATTTGAATCGATTAAGTTCTGTGATTTCTGAAAGCTGGATGAGAAAGAATTTTGTGTACTTGTGAAACATTAATTTCTGAAAGGGGAAAAAAGCTCAAGAAACCAAGGCTAATCTTGACAAAGATTATGGTGACAGTGCACCTTCAATTACAACTGTTCATAATTGGTTTGGTAACTTTTGAAGCCACAATATGTGCACATGTGTGATGTTGAATACCCCAGAATGCCTACAGAAGGTGTCATTGAAAAAATCCATGATGTAGTGATAAATGACAAAAGTATGAAGGTACGTGGAATTGCTAAGACCTTGGGCATCTCAAATGACCATATACATAATATTTTACACCAATATTTACACATGACGACACTCTCTTGCAAGATTTGGTGCTGCAATTCTTCACATTGGATCGAAGAATTGTTGCCAGGAAAAATTGAAAGTTTTGTTTCAATTGAATTGAGGTTGATCCTTGCATATTTTTGTAACTGTGGGCAAAACTTGCCTTCATCACGATCAACAAGACAAAAGAACAATCAAAACAATTGGTTACATGGTTTGGGGAGATTCTGCCCACCAAAAAGTGAAAATCTTCCAACGGCTGGAAAGATGCTGGCTACAGTTTTCTGGGATGCTTGTGGTACAATCTTTTTAGACCTTTTGGAAAAGGACAAAACAATTCCCAGGCAATATTATGCTTATTTGCTGTATCATTTAAAAAATGAAGTTAATGGAAGATGACCTCACCTAGCAGAAAAGATTCTTTTTGATCACGAAAATCCACAAGCTCACACTTCTGCAGTTGTGAGCTAAAAACTACTTGGTTTACGCTATCAAATTCTTCAGCATTTCCCCTATTCTCCTGATTTAGAATTTTCGGATTACTACCTGTTCCCATACATGAAAAATGGCTGTCAGGAAAGAAATTTTCATCCAATGATGAGCTGATTGCCGAATCAGCTGTCTACTTTGAATGATTAGACAGTTGGTATGGTTACTACATGGCCCGAATAAAAAAACTTAAACATCGTTGGACTAAGTGTATGAACCTCGGCAGGAGACTATGTTGAAAGTTAAATATTGTTTGTACCAAAAAAAATTTGCTTTCTTACTTTTTGTACAGACTTATGGAATAGCCCTTGTATCTTATGGAAAACTTGTGGAATTCTCATATCTTTGTGGAAAGATGTTAACCTTGGTAACTGAGTGTATAGCACATGCCGTGTCAGTTTCATCATAATACTAAATAAATCTGTTTTATTTTACAATTAATCTTCCCCCCCCCCCCATATAGGGCTTCAGTTGCAAGATCTATCAAGCCATATGGAGAACAAACTCGGCCATCTGATTGGTATACTCCAAAGGTAATTTAATTATTTATCTGAGAAAAATGTATGGAATATTTCTTTTGTGTAACAGTGAAGAATTATACTTATGAGTTTCTAATAGATTTTTATTTGTCAGGTAAAAGACTCTGTCGTAGCATTGTCAGTAAATTAGATATATGAAAAAAAGAACATTTTATCTTATTAGAAATCTGAAAAGGCCTAGATTATTTGTCTGTTCAAATTTCTAAATAATTTACTTGGGGAGAAACCTATCCAGTAGTTTTTTAAAGTATCCAAAGATATTTAATTTAGTCTTATGTTGATTCAAATATTAATTTCTGTTAGTATATAATTTATCTTGTAGTTTAAAATTTTTTATTAAGTTTATTTTAATTGTGGGATGTTATTGCAAAAAATATTTAACTTTGATATTTAGGAATTAAAAAATGGCAAAATGTAATCTATTTTTGAATATGCGAAGATCATACTCGGAACTTTGGGTGGAAGCTCCCTTTGTCTATAGCATGGCGTCATAGGAGGAGCAGTAGATTTCTATTTTATTATAATATTCATGAATATATTGATACCTATAAATATTATTGATTCATTGCAATATTAGTAATAGCATAATATGTGACAAAAAAATATTTTCTATGATTGTACGATTCATTTTTTTATTTTTGACTGTCCATTCATAACTAAATATAAATTGTTCTATGAAATTGTGTACTATTAAACAATTGTTGTTAAACTTGAAAGGCTAATACATACCTTTGCCAGCATTTAAGAAAATATTATAAAAATAAAGCTAGTTTTATATTATCAACAGAAAATGACTAAAAGAATTTAGATGACTTTTCCAGATGTCTCTTCTATAGCTATATTTATTGCAATTATGAAATGTCCCTTCTTACTTTTGAAGCATTGTGAATAATTATTTTGTAGTGAACAAAATTATAATTTTGTCTTCCCATTGAAGTATATGTCATGAAAAGAATTTGTCGATAATTTGTAGCTTTTTTAAATATTTCCGTTAATTTATAATGTAGTTTTTCATAAAATACTTCTGAAGTGTAAAAAAGATGACATTGTCTCTTATCACTAAAAGTTGAAAGTGATGTTTCTTTTTATCTCTTGTTTGCCAATGAATTAAATACTTTAAATGATTTATGTTGAAAATGCCTTAAATGATTATATGACTTGCTTATTAGAATAGATTATGGCTAATTCTGTTCTAATACACCAGGTCATTATTATTGATATAATAATTGCCACAGTTTATAAACAGTTTATAAAGTAAAGAGCCTTTTAGTTTAATTTCCTACTTTTGTCTCAAAGGACCATATTGATAAATATGTTCTGTTTTAATTCAGTAGAACTTCTAAGTCAAATAATAAAAAATGTTGATAGAAATATATGGTATCAAAATATCAATATTTTAAAAACTTTTATAGTAAAAAGATTCAACTACTTGTTATAAATTTGAATTTCATGTAATTTAATTTCTTTTAAAAGCAACCTGTGCCAAACTTGATAATATCTTACTGTTTGTTTAAAAGGTTATGTGGAAAATTTTTTTTAAATGTTGTTCTCAAATTCAAGTTATATTTTTAGCATCACCAGTATGAATCATTTTAAAGCTTACTTCTTTCTCATTTTTATGCACTTTTATTTAACTCCTTTCATGTTTATAAAGTTAGAATTTTGTAATTCATTTTTCCTTACTTCCTGATGTGTTATCATTCTAAAATTTTGATCTGAATGATTTTTTAAAATCAAAAATCTGGAAGACAAAGTAAAAGTCATGGAAAGTGCACACAAAGTGCCTGAAAACAACATGATGAGGAAATTAAGTCACAAAGATTAAGAAAGAAAATTCCTAAACATTCAATTTAAAATTCAAATATATTTCTGAATAGATTTAAATTCCAATTTACTTACTGGGAATTTTTTTGACCTTCAGATTTTTGATTTAAAAAAAGTTATGCTTTTTAGCACTAATAAAAGTGTTTTTTAAAAATTATTTTAATCTATTAGTATTGTATAAAATTTTTCTCAAGTTTTTATATTAGAATGTTTGTAAATTTTTACAGAACTGTGCTCTTCAGTACCAAAAATTGCTCAATGACGTTGAAGAAGATACAAAGTAAGCTGTATATTATTTTCTTATTTTAAAGCATTTTATGAAAATCAGTGTGAAAGCAGTTGATCAATTCATCCTTTTTTTTTTCTAGGCAGAAGACATTACCTAGAATTGAAAGAGAAACCTCCGAGGTAATGCTTGTTAAAAATCTCACAGAGAAGAGATTAAACGAGCTAGAATGGATGAACCAACAAACTAAAGTTGCTGCTAGGTAATTGTGAAACAATAATATTCAGAATGAACAATTTGATGCATGTAACCTTTCTACGATATGGCCAATTCATTCCATTTTGTATCTAAATCATGTTGAGTGAAATTAGAAGCAATACAGATAAAAAGAATGCATTTCATTGAAAAGGCATTATGAGGAAAAATAGATATTGCATCAAATTATAACAGTGATACATGCTCAAGTTTATTAAGTTATGCTCTGTGAAAATTATGTTATAGGAAGTTTATAACAGTTTTTGTAGTATTTTGTTGAAGTCTTTATTGTATTTCTATTACTATAGATTTCTGGAGTAGTGTGATTGCATAAGTAATGAAGCCTATTATAAATCAAAGTTTTTTTTGCTCTTCACTGTGAAAACCTTGTGCATTTTATTTGAACCAGAAAATTTTAAATTGAAAACAATTGATTTCCATCTGGCTATGACTTGTTAATTTCATAGCACATAAAAATTTTAAAAAAACTTAAAGTATAATATAAGACTTTCATATCTTTCATACTTAAATTCATATTTAACCGATAATATATATCTATTGTTAAAGGGGAAATTTTAAAACTCTATTTGATTATTTTAGGCCTTTATGTTATTAGTAATAAAAGATATGATGATTTCTTATTTAGGATACAAATTAATTTTAAACTCTTATTTTTAATTCATATAATAGTAGGCAGCTGAAAATTTCAGAATGTGAAGCTTTCTCATCATATGGAAATAGGTTAAATTTATGAGATTTGTAGTTAATTAAAACTTTAAGATAGTGAAATCCAGTGAGTCTTTATGCAGATTAACGAATAATTTTTATCATTTCACATTAACTGTATAGAGGAAAAATTGGTGATAAGTTAGTGATTGGAAAAGAACCAATATTTCTATTTGACCCAATGATAAGTTGAATACCATATTGCTGCAGCTCTAATAAGGGTGTTAAATCTGCCTCAAGTAAATAATATCATAACCTTAGAACAAAGAGTTTATTACCTGATATATTGTCATTTTGTTTCAATCTCTGTTATATGCTATGTCAAAATCGTGTATAAATTCTGTTTTCATTTCTTTTAACATGAATATAGGTGGCTCTTTGTAAAATGATAAATCAAGGTCTATGCAGCCTTACTGAAGTGTTAAACATTCAAGTGAAAAAGAAAACATTGTGCTACTAAAAAACCAAATTTTCAGTACAAATTTTTTTTTTTTATTACATTTCAAAATTAGAACTTTCGCTATTTTTTTTTAAATTTTGAAAAAAAAAAAATTGTTTTGTCTTGCATCAAAGTGTTATGAAATGTTTTTTATTCGAATCCTTTACAAATTTTATATTATTGTGAAGTTGTATTTGCTTTATGTGTGATAATATGTAAATTTGCATAAAAATGTCTGAAATTTTTATATTGCAGTGTAACAAAATCATATTTAGAAATGGTTGAAAATGGAGATTTTGATGATAATTTGGATGAAATTTTAAAACAATTAGAGGAGTAAGTATAAAAAGTTTCCTAGTATGTTTAGATTTAACATGAATTGGAGAATTTGAGATGAGACATGTAAACTGTCTTAAAAATCATCCTGCAAACTATATTTAATAAAATATTTAATGTATTGAATGCCTTTTATTTTTTTAAAAATGGTTTTAATTTTTCTTTGTTATATGATTACCCTGATTGAATATTTTTTGTATCTTAGTTGCTGTTTTTTAATGAGTTATATTCATAGAATTTATGTTTACTTCATCATACTGAAAAATGTAAAAGTGAAAATATTTCAGAAAGGGAATTGAAATAAGATTTGAATTAAAGAAATTCTCTTTTACTTCATTTTTTAAAAAAAAACTCTTAAACATAAATGTTTTTCTCCCTCTAAAATATCCTGTATATTGAACAAAATAAAAAAGTTCAAAAAAGTTTATTATTTGTTATTGGCACCAAAATATAACATAATTTAGAATGTATATTGAGTTGTGTAGTATACCATGTATGTATTGAGAGTTCTCAGTTTGAGTGTATCTAATGTGAAATATTTTCCACTGGTCCGAGTCCAACCCACCAAAATAAAAAAAAGCCTACTATAACTCTTTCACCCCTTGTGAATGTACTAAAATTTATGAAATAAACGCTTTCAATTTATAAAACTTGTAATTTTCTTCAATTTAGTAGATAGAAATTACATATGTAAGGCACCAATTATCTCCATTTCATTAACTTGTTAACCCCCGCGTCCTTTTTATAGGACAGTTACATTTCACTTCCATGACTAAAATAAATACATCCCATTGTTTCTTTTTTGCTTTGTGTAAAAACTATGTATTCCCAAATTTCTAAACAATTTTCAACGGATGTATCTGTTGACCTGAATCTGTCAGCTACTACTTTCTTGGTTTAACTTTCCAGTGTCTTCTAGTGGAGTGAATTGGATTTTCTTTTTTTTTAAACTAAGCATCTTTTATGAAAATCAGAATGAATTATTGCTTTAATGCTGGATTACTTTTGACTAATTTTCTTTAACTTAATCTAAAATCTATGGAATTAACTAAAGTCTAAGCTGTTTTGTGGCACTGGATTGTGATAAACTTGAAATCACTTTTTATACTCATTTGTATCATGACATGAAGCTCAATCATATTGAAATAGAAATGCTTCATGGAAATAAATGGGGGAAAAATCATTTCAATTTGGATCAAGTATTTTATTTATGTAGTTTTGGTTATTTATATTTCCTTTTAATCATTCAAATTCTGCCCATACTTTTTATCATGCAACTATAGTTGAAAAGATTCATTGAATGTTTCAGGGTAGGTGTGATCCAGTCAGAATGCAAATCTTCTCATTCATTCTTTCCATCACTGTCAGACAAAATAATTTTGGACTTTCTTTTCATATTTATTTATCATAGCAATAGAGAGTCCAAAAGTTTCCACCTAGTTTTTATCTTTCAAATCTGTTTTTGGAAGATGAAAATGTCTTTTTTGTGGAATTTCAGCATTCAGACCAAATTCCTACAATCTCCACAGAACAGTCTTTACAATCAGTTTCATATTGCATTGCCATATTGTATACACCTGAAGATTTTATTCTGTCACTTTGGCAAAGCTTCTGAATTATTCTATTTTCACTGTTTAGCATCTTTTTCTGTCTTCACTTGTCTGGATTTATGGTAACTGCATCTTCTTATACCACTTCAATATAAAATTTTTAAAAAAACCGACCTAAGGTTAAGTTTCCTTCAGTTTTTCTTCTCTAACTATTGCACTATTTTACTACAACAATTTTTAAAAACACTGTTTGACTTTTCTTTCAATGTGAAGGATCAACTTTCTGACGCATTTCATTAATAAAATAAACCCCCAAAACAAACCAATACTTGCTAATGATTTCGTATGAGACTGAGAACTGTACTCTTCCTCTGCTCCAATAGATGGCATCAGTAGTTAAATCATGATAGAGCAAGGTGACCCAAGATCGACTTTCTGAACACTCATGCTCATTGGCAAGCAAGCATCATAAGCTAGTTTTGATGCCTTTTCTTGGTTCTTCAGCTGTGATTTTCGATAGGATGTAGAAAAGATATTAGTTTTTATTGCATTACATGTTTGATTAAATTATCTTTCTGATGAGATGTAATTTTGTGGTGTTGAAAAATGTATGGTGTTATGACCCATCACACCTGAAAACTACACTTTTTGCAAAAGGTTTAACATGTTCACTGCCACTGACTCGCTGGCGTGTCCATAACCTATTATCTAATTAGATGACCTCTTCTGTACTGTAGTTAAGAGATGGCAGAGAAGGGGTCATCTAATTAGATAGATGGTTCGAATCTCGGGCGTGAATAGTGGCAGCAAATGTGTTAAATCTATTTGTGTACTTTGTATTATTGAATATAAGTTTCCAAATTTGAGAAGTTAAATATTGGAAACATTTTCCCTAGACAAAGAAAGCATGGCAGAAAAATTGTATTATGCTCTTCAGGTTATTTAAAAGTTAATGTAATTATGAAGATACCATCATAATTTGTACTTAATTCAATTAGTGTATAGCAAGTATTGTAATATGCCAGTAACTCAAAATATACAACTTTATTCTGCCTATAGGTTCGTCTACATTTGATCAGCAATAGAAGATATAATTTGTGTATATTCATTCTTTGTAAATTTGCTTAATAAGACTGCATTTCTCTCTTTCTTAAGTCGAGTATGTATACTCTAAGGTACTTCTAGAATAATAAGAAATAATAAATAAAATTTGGAGATAACTTGAGATGGATACTAATTTAAATGATTTTTTGCTTTTTGAATCAAAGTGGCAGAAAATGTATTTTATAGGATATGGTTAAAAAATTAAATTTATCTTTAATTACCTAAGATCACCAAAATCTCAGTAAAGAAATGTTATATAAAAAAAAGAATAAAAAATCATTTCAAATAATCACAGGAGTTGCTGCAGCTTTGCACTCCCAATGGGTGAACTGCCTCTAGTTTTAAGTCAAGTTTTGAAATTAGTTTTTCTTTTCTAGGGAAGAAAAGAATGGAGGAGAAAAGTTCAATGAATATCTCATGAAAAGAGAAAGCTTAAATGCTTCCAAGAAACTGAATAAAAGTCGAGTTATTAAGAGCAAAGCAAAAGCAAAAGTTGTAGAACCTAAGAAAAGGTCTGGTTTCTCAGAGAGTGCTGAAGATTCCTTGCAGGTTAAAGAAGAGGATGATTTAATAAAAAGTATTAAAAAAGAGGTAAGTTTTAAATACATTGATCCTAAACATAATTGTGAAAATTGCCTGTTTATGATTTTGTAATTAAAATAATATTGGACTATTTTATTATATACTAGCCGCCGTCAGCAACCTTGTTTGCTGGGAATATGATTTCAATTGAATCTTGCTTCATTTTATGTTCATGGTCCCCTTAACAATGCAATTTTAAACTTCAGATTGTGGTAGATATTTAACCCATGTTCTTTTAGTGGCCATGCATCTGTTCTGTTCATTGTCTACATAAATGTCCCTAATGGAGTCAAATAATTGGCCACGTCATGTGACAACTAATTGCACATTGTCGGTGCCATCTTCACTTTCTTATTCGTCTTGCAAAATATGCATTTGATTTCAGATTAAAATGTTGCAGCACATTTTATGGTCAGTGGCATTTTATGTTAGCTGGATTAAAACTAGCGATGTAACGAATAGTGATTTGGCCGAATACCCAATTTTTAAAAACATTTCGCTTTTGATTGTAAATGAAATATTGTTCAAATTTTAAATGAAAGAAATTAAGATCAAATAAAATTGATTTTTCATTATTTGTGTATTTAAAAAAAATTTTTAATGCTTTTTTGTTTATTTGTAATATTTTAAATACCTTAATTCCAATAATAAGAAATGATAAACCCCCTTCATTTTGGGATTGCTTCAAAGAAATAAAAGAGTCACCACTGTTTGCATGACAATGCAACACAGAAGAAAATTAAATAAATAAATTAAAATTACTGGAAGTAAATTACTATTTTGATAAAGAACTTCTAATAGATAGGATGGAGTGTCCACTTAATTGGTGGGGAAAAAATTCCAAGGTTCGCAAATTTAGCAAGAAAATATCTTTCAGCACCTGCGAGTGTTATATAGTGACTGTTTATTTTCTGAAGCTGGTGATATATATGAAACCATATGGAACAGATTTCTATAAATGATATGCAACATCATTAAATATACCGTATGTACTGTACAAATTAAAATTGGATAAATATTTTTTTTTATATAATGTACCAGAATGTAATCTTTGTCTGAATATCTGCTTAGTATTCGGCAAAAGGGCTGAATACCGAATAGTTGCCGAATATTCGTTTCATCCTTAATTAAAACATGCTGATAAATAGAAGGAAAACATAGCAACCACAATCATTCATTCAGACATGCTGATAAATAGAAGGAAAACGTAGCAACCACAATCATTCATTCAGCCTATTGGATTTATTATTTCTTAATGTATGTAATATTTCGTTGAGCTTGGTTTAATTAAATTTTAATGAAATGAAATATAAACACAGGATCAAACTCACTCAGATTTCAACAATGAAAGAGAAGCAAGCAATTAAATATTTGTTTAAACTATGAAAACGGTGTGAATTTCATTGCAACAATGAAATATGTTGTTGTAAATTATTCCAAAAAATTTTTTTTTAATTTATTAAAATTAGAGAAAAATTGTACAGCAAATTAATTGATATCATTGAAAATGTAATTTTTTTTGCACTTTCAGATGGTATAAAAATGATTTTTCTGCTGTATTTTCACAAATTTTTAAGGAAAAATGCCAAAATTTTGCTTTATTTTTAATTAAAATTTCAAAAAAAGGGCTTCATGTTGCATATTCCCACCTTCTAAAGTATGTTTGTGCCAAATTTCATAGCTCTAGATCCAGCGGTCTGTCCTGTAGAGTGCCAACACACACATTCTCCTTTATTATTAGTAGAATATGCACACTTTGTTGATTTTCTTGGCAGACATGAAACATTTCCGTTGAAACACAGATTTCAGCTTTTTTGGCATTGGATTTTATCATTCTTAATTTTCTTTTATGTACTAATTCCAGAATATTTTTAATATCTCAAGGACATTTAGTAGAAATTTATTCGTTTATTGTTGAATTAATCATACTTATTTTACTTCTCGAGGTTTATATTTGGCACAATTAATTATTTATGAAGTTCACCTTTTTTTGTTCCAAGCCTGTGTCATGTCTGTCTTGGGTACTATTTTAAAATTAAATAAAAAAATGAATTTCAATGTCTATAATTTTCTACATTTATTTATGAAATATTTAAATTCAAACCATTATATTCTGACTTTTGGATAGCAATCTATCACTTATACTTTTAAATCATAAATCATTTTTTGAAAGATTTATCTTGTTTCTTATAAATTTTTCTGTGGATAATGTATCACAGAGATAATAATGTGTGGATCTTCCACAGATAATAATTATATTATCTGTGGAAGATGTATCACAGAAATATTAGCAGAGTATTTTCTCCAAAGGAAAAAATATTCTGCTAATATTTCTCCAGTAGCTGGTGTTGTAGCCTCGAAACAGTGTATAAAATCAATTAATTTGAACCATGTTTTTCTTGTAAATAATTTACTGAGTAATCTTGCATGTTTCATATTCTGTAATCACGAATGAATTAGTATAAAATATCTAATAATATATTATTTTCAAGTTTTTCCCTTATTTTATAAGAGTAGAATTGCCCACAGTATTTTGTATCTATATTTCTTCAGTTTAAAGTTCTTTCAACTTTAACAATTTCTATGAAAATGCAATAAATTGCTTTTCATATTTGAATTTCAAAGTTGTTGTTTAAACTATCTTGTTTTGTTGCAAAAAGGTTATTTACTTAAGTGGACATTTTACACTTTCACTCAAATATAACATAAGTTCATGTTCTGTAATCCTTTTTTATTTTTGGTTTTAACTAAATGAAAATGATTTTAGGGGAAATTCCACTTTCTTCAAGAAATGATTGCTAAATTTCACCCGGTGATAATTGTACAATCCTGGAAAAAGTATAAAGTCACAAATACATGACATAAGACTAGAAATATGTATCGTAATTTTGTGAAATGTAAGGATACTTTGCGATATAATGAAATTACAGCAAAAATAAGTTTAATTCCATATATTAACATTTTGTAAGAAATTAGAGAATTTACAATACAGTTGAAGTTGGAAAAAAGTATAGAGTCTATATTGTGACAAATTCGTTTTGTGGGTGTACTTGAATGCAGTCCAGTAAGCAGGATTACAAAAATAAAGCTCTTTATTTTACAGGTATTCTAAGCTAAGAAACATAACACAAATATTAAAACAGCACTTGTAAAAATTCACAACAGAGATTACCATTAAATCTCAACACAGCGCTCAAAGGTTTTTTATTAGCTCACCAGCTTGCTTGCAGATCAAAATCCAACTGACTACTTGGCTTGAGAGCTTGCCTTTTATACTTTTCAACAGGAAGTGACTTCATTACGTAGGAAGTGACATAATCTCTAGAAAGTTCATGAAACCAGTAGAAATATGTTGAAAGTTCGAGGTTCTTCTAGAGAATTCCTTTTGTCGCCAAGGTCGCCAAGATTAGCATCTCAGGGAAACGAATTTATAGCTTTGTAACAATATGATTTATTCTTTAGTAAGTGATGTTGGAACCTTATTTTTTTATTGAACCTTGTATTAATAGTCGATTCAGAGAATCAGAAAGACATTGGGAGGTATCCGGGAAAATTTTATTTCAGCAATTTTTTATTTTCGTTTTTAGATCAGACTTATAGTTGCACATTCTTTTAAACATATCGAGCCAGAATGCCTGAAAGTTTACACATTGGATTCAGGTCGGGACTGTGAGATCTCCTTATGTAATCGGAGGAGAAATCGGCAACAAATTATCTGCCTGAATGTCCTGATATTTTGTTTTCGACAAAAACAATTTGAGTTGCACTACCTGCAGACAAATCATGACAGATCCCTCTCCGAATTGGCATTTTGAAAAAAGGTTGTGTTCTTTATCGTAAAACTTAAATCCATCTAAATCATGTAAATAAAACATTTTTTCGTCCGAAAACTCAACATCATTCCGGTTGGTGCCAGCCGTTGAATGTTCATGGGCAAAATTTATAAGTTAATCAATATGCCTTTTAGAATGTCGAGATTTTCCTTTCAACTTCTTGTACACAGCATTAGGATTTATATGCAGTGCATTTCTTATTGTTCGACTAGCATAGGGCAACTGTATCTCGTCTTCAATTTGCACTAAAGATATTTTTTGCTTGCAGGCGAGCCTCTGGATCGGCCTTCTGGCCTTGAAGAAATTATCTTTGGTTTTCCTGTTCGTTTTCTGTGCCATAGCTACTAGTTTAATGATAAAGCGGTTAATGACAGCCTTCGATTTGCCACTTTTTCGTGCAATTTCAGCACCACTATCACCAGCATCTTTAAAAGCGAGTATTTTGGCTTTCTCAGTTTCTGTTAATTGTCATCCTCTCGGAATGGTATTAAAACGCATAAGAATAAAAGAATTCTGTATCCAAAAAACTTGTATTTGTTTCCAGAATCGGAGAAAAATGCTTTCTCAGTTTATTTATTTGTTCAGATGGTATAATCACCAGACGACTTTATACTTTTTTCCAAGATGATTCCTGATTTTGATAATTTATACATAATCCAAAAAATATCAGGATTTCCTACAAATATGTTTTGGTACATTATTCATTAGCATTAAGTTAAGTCCTAAAAATTTTCATAGTTTGAAATTGCAGTAGTTTTCCAAATATGGCGATTTTTCTCCCGACTTGTTACTTTTTTCCAGGTCTGTAATAGATAACTTCTAACTTCTGTTTTCGTTAGAGTGATTTGAATTTTCTTTTGTATATTAATTCTATAATTAAAAATTTATCAAGTGAAAGTAACAATATTTTTAAAACATAATATTTTTTCCTTCCTCCCAATGTATTATGAAGATTGTCTCAGATGATGATTCATCCACTTCTACAAAGCCTTCTATTGTGAAAACAGAAATGGATGCACCCATCACTCTAAATGCTCTTCTTGATGCTAAAGTGACACTTCCATCTTCTGTTGCACCTTCATCACCGTTTTTAACTTCACTTCTTCGTAACATTACATCTTCAGGTTCTCAGAGTATTACTTCTCTCAGCTCATTGAAAGAGGTATGCATTTTTTATGAGAAATATTTACTGTTATTGCAAGGGTTTTACTATAATGGATTACTTTTATAAAGATAAAATTTATCATAAAAAAGAGTGATTCATTTTACTTCATTTGTAATTTTACAGTTTTCTAAATATATGTATCTTGATTTTTAAAATTTTAATACATGAAAATCTTAAGCATTAAGGTAACACATTTCCATTTTTGTAAAACTGATCTTCTAGCCTATGTTTTTTTTTTTTTTTCACTGAATAGTACAGATTTTCGATTAAAAGGAATGAGAAATGACAGTGAATATTTTGGTGATCTGTCATCTTTCCGCTAAAGCCATAACTGCATTTCAGATATTAAAGCATTGCCGTAATTGATTTACTAATGATTTGTTACAGATATGAATTCTTTTTCCTTATTTTTTTAGTAAGGCATTCTTTCTTTATTTTCCCTAAATGCTTGCTTTTTTCTTGTTTCCTGCACTTCCTCTGCACTTTCATATTTCACTTTCATTGATCTTGGCTAACTTCTTTTACATTAAATATTTGTAAATTATTAAATCTGAGTAACTTGTACTAATATTAGTTGGAGTTCATTCAGAGTGAATGAGAAATAGAATGTCAAATATTTTCAAAAACTGATGGCTTATAATTCTACAGCCAAAAATGTAGTTACAAATCTGAAAATCTTAATATCGAAAAAAATTTATAAATATTTTTATATTAGAAAAATCTTTATTAAAAATTTTCCATATCAAGTCTACTATTATGTATTTTTTGGGGAGAGCAATTAAAATTTTTATCTTTTGATGTGCTTAATTGGTTTTATTTAGACTACACAATTAAATTTAAGGCAGTTGAAAGAAACATAAAAAAGGTAATATTATGTCATCTTTTTTTTTTTGCAAAAGAGAAGAGGTAGTGCCTGCCTGTAACTGATTTTTTATCTTATTATTACTATTTTTTTTAATATTTCACATCACTCTATTTTCAGCAGCCTTTTTGTGTAATAATAATTCAGCTTTAAGCTATAAAATTTTTATAAATAGCAGCAAGGTGCTGAATGCTGTTTGATTTTCTTCCTAAGTTTTATTTTATTGCTTTTCCAATTTTCCTCTCCCAACTGTTCCTTAAAGCTCAAATATCTAAATTTAATACACAAGAGCCTGTTTATTTGAAATTGAGAAAAGATAACAAAAAATTCAAAATTCAAAGGTTTCTGGATATACTTTATAGAGCATTATGAACATAATGAATCTTTAGACACCTTTAACCTGTTTCTTTTATTATTGATGTAATCATTCTAATTTTTGATTCTTTAAATTTTCTGCTGAAACAATTTTTGAACATTTTAAGGAATTAATTTGAATATGAATTTTTTTTTAGTGAAAATAGTTGTTGGTTGAAGTTGAAGTTCATCTATTTGATAACAAACTTTTTTTTTTTTTGTCTCCAGCTGCATAATCTTGAAAATTAATTTCTTTCTATAATTTAAGAAACATACACTAAAGGAATTCTCTGCTTTCACCATGAATTTCAGGAAATCA
Organism: Araneus ventricosus; assembly: GCA_013235015.1. NCBI lineage: Eukaryota > Metazoa > Arthropoda > Arachnida > Araneae > Araneidae > Araneus > Araneus ventricosus. Next base: position 38,499 of record BGPR01002287.1, on the reverse strand, counting down.
AAATTCTTTTCATCTACTTCATCATTGATATTAGCAAAGAAATGTTTTCTTTCTTAAATTTTAAACAATTTTTATTAACTGACGAACATTACAGATTTTATTAAAAATGAGTAAATTTTGAAAGAGAAAGAGGTCCTGATTGTTGTTTTAACTTTTTTAGTTTTAATTTTAAATTGTTAAAATTCAAATTCATGACTTCATGGGTGAGAAATATTCAAAACAAACAAGAGATTAAATAAGAATATGAAAGGATGACTATTTAGATTATGTTTAATAGATTTTAGATAAATTCAACTGACTGTTTGACAAAATAATTGAGTAATCTTTGAGAATTTAATATGTACAAGGAAAAATTTTGAACAATGACAAACACATAAAAATTAAATAGCAATATCAAAAGTGGAGCTTTCTAATTTTTTTATTGTGACTTATTTCTTACCTGAATTATTAATATAATTTCTGTAACAGTAACTGTTTTCAATACTTAACTAAAATGTATGCAATTGAACAACAACAACAAAAAAAAAATCTAGAATCATTTCTTCCTAATCATATATTCAATTATAATTTTTAACAAAATGGCTCTATAAAAGCTCTTTTCAATATTTTATTACCTTTATGTTCAATCTTTCATGAGTAAAGAAATGACTTAAACATATTAAACTAATGTACAATTCTTAATAACATAAGAACATTGTTTAAAAGTTTTCGAAAGATTTCTTTTTGTTGCATGTAGGTTATACATCTGTTCCTGTCTTTTTAACACACTTAACCCATATTTCTTTTCCTATGCACTTCCATTTAACAAATACATGCCATGCTTTTCCTCCTCTACTCATACCTTGTTTTGAAAGGTTAAATCTGAAGGGCCATCTCAGCAGCTTGGCCAACCCTCTTGTGCAGAGAATTCTAAAAAAATTGATGTCTTTCTCTCACCGGCAAAAATCCCTTCTACAGGCATCTCGCCTCTGCTAGCATCTCTGCTCAAATCTGCCACTGTTCCTCTATCAACACATGGCAATTGCATGGCTGCTACACTTTCTAAAGAGGTACTCAAAGAGCTTTCTTGCTTTCCAGGGTTCCTTGTTGAAACTTTCTCTCATATTAACGCACATTTGTAGCATTTTCAAAATGCCTTGAACTACAGTACATCATTTTGACCTTCCATTTGCAAAAGAAGAAATAATCTTTATTAGGCTTAATGATTTTTGCTTCATCACTACAGTTGTCAAAAATGTTATGAACTGATGCATAAATCCTTTCATATGTGTCTTGTAAGCAGCATAAATTGCTTGTTTTTCGTATGATTGAGCTAGTAAATAAAAATTTGATTTCAAATGTTTTTGAGCAATTACAAATTTATGGAATTTCAGCAGTTAACATTTTTCTAGTTAAGTGAAGCTTTTATCTTTCATCTATATCAATTTGCATATATTTGCAGCTTTACATAAAGATGTTTCGGAAAGTGTTTAATTCTCTTAAAACTAGAATATCATTTAATATGCTTATGCCTTTAAAGATATGCTAACCACCTGATTTCATTATGAAGGTGATTGCATTCACTGCAATCTGTTTAAGATCTTCAAATACCTCCTTTTTACTTTGCTCTTTTCCTTTTCATCCCTTTCTCCTTCCCCCATCTCAGTTGATGAAAATCAATTGAAAAACTATTCTTCCACCATAGTATAATAAAAATGAAAACCTATTACATTTTTCAGAATATGATTAATCAGTTTTCACTTGGGAAATTGATTTTTTGATTTTTTATACTATTATCTGTATTTTCATTCTGTATAGAAAACAGCACAAAACTCAGAAAAAAATTTAATGAAATAAATTATGAAATCTTAAAAAAAATAATAATAAAATTGAAATTAAATAGGATGTTGCTGATAATACAATATTGACTATTGTTTTTTAAAGATGGCTTGGGTACTAATTTAAGTTAGAAAGAAAACGTGTCTGATAAAAAATGTTTTGTTCATATTGATTCTTAAAGTTTCGAGTCTTTAAATTTATGTGTTATGTGAGTAATTCTTCTGAATAAATTATTCATTTTTGTCTGTCCTTTTGATGACTTATCTCCAAACTGCTATGTGTAGTTATTCAAAGAAAGGCATGGAATTGTCTGTAATATATGTGGAAGTGTGTCTCTATGAAATATGCAAATCTGAAGAGTATAGAATGTGTATAGAAACTACGATTACTGCTATTATTAAAAGATAGACAAATGGATGCTTTTATGAAAGAGATATTCTAAGCAGTACTACACAGAAAGGACAGACCCCCCCCCCCCCCACACACTCCTTCAATTTTTCTTAGAGTTTAATACTTTGCTTGACTCTCTGAAGAGCTAGGCCAGTAGATTTTACTGTAGAGTTTAAAATCGTTACCTAGTTATCCATTGTAGTGAATTTCTGTTTTTAAAGAGAATTGGTGTTTTCATTTTTTTTTTTTTTTTGAGCTAATCCAGATCCCAAACAGAATGAATAAAAATGGTATTTTTTTTAAATTTTAAGTTGCTGATGGGATGTAAAATTTCAATTTTGCTTAAATTGAGAGCTATCATCAGTTGAAAATCTCTTCTAGATAAATAATATTCTGATCTAATAAATGAGTTGGTCATATTGGTTCATTCATTTTTCTAAAAAGGTTAACTCGCCAAATAGATAGAACATTGTTGTTCTCTGTTTTCCATATGATTATTAGCGACTGTAATATGCTCTGACATTTCTTCATCTGAACTGAAAAATTTCTTTTAACAATCCTTTTGATCGTATTTAATACTGCCATGAATAATAAATTTTTTTCACGATCAACATAAAGTGCTCAAGCTTCTTGCGTATTGATTATTCCTGCGTTCCTTTCATTTTGAGAATAGTAAATTCAAGAAATTCTTTGTGCATCACCAATTCTATTTTAATGACCCGATATTATTTAATAACATCTTAGATGGTATGTTGCTCTCCTATGGAATTTATTCATGAAAAAAGAAGCTTCAAAAATGAAAATTCAATTTATTTTTTTCTCATCATTATTGCCCAGAATGAAAAATAGATGATTTAATGAAAATGTAAATAAATAAATAATAAGAAAGAATTCATCAAAGAGTCAAAATGATTGTACTTTAGTTTTAGGTATGCATGCCCATTTTTATCAAAAACTTGTTCCTTTATGTGGACAGAATTGCGTGATGTAATATGCAACTTAGGGAAGAGAGATCCAGTGATGAGATAGAAAAATAAAATAACTTTTATGTGGTTGAATTTTCCTTCACAAAATTATTGTTTTAATTGTATTTAAATCTCCTAATGTTTTAGATTATTTTCTAAACATATCTTCTATTGCTTCTATTTTAGTCTTTAGTTAAAATAGTGTTACAAAAGATTTCTGCTCAATTTTTGATGCCAGTTTTTTTTTTTTTTTTTTTTTTTTTAGAATACTTCTTTATTAATGGTTATGTTTATAAGCCATTATGTGAATAAATGTATGATTACTAAGGCCACAAACTATGTAATGTCAAATATTAAAAGGAAGGAAAATAATACTGTAATAATCCTATACTGATATGGCTGTTCTTGTATATAATTTTTAAAGCAACAATACATTTATTGTTTAATATAATTTAGGATTTAATTTTTGTTTCCATTGTTTATTTCTTGCAGTATCTGATTATAATTGTATTCTATGTCACTTTTAAACCTTATTCAGCTTCTAATACTATAGTATTGCATGCTCTGTTCATCGATCTGAATTCTATTGTAGTTTTATCATTTATTTTACTTTTTTGGAATGTAAAATGTAGTTTTATCATCCATTTTGATTCCATTGTAGTTTTATCATCCATTTGTAGTTAGTTTCATTATCCATTATTAATTTGTTAATTGTTTAGTTTAATCGGATGAAAAATTTATGAATTTATATTGGATTCCTTTGTTACCTTTGTTTTAGTAAAACTGTTTCCTGTATTTAAATGGAAGATATTTTGTAAAATTTCCAAATTTTGTGTAACTGTTTTTGTAAATTTTTAAAACTTTGCCTTTGAAAAAAGTCGATCCCGATGGATGAATCGGATAGTTTGAAATGCGAGGTTGATCCATCAACGAAATCCAGGGATGCTTCTCCTAGGTCTTCTGTTCCCCAGTCTCCATATCCTACTCCAGCATCATCACCATTATTAAATTCACTTTTAAAGAATTCTCCTTCATCTTCAACATCTTTCCAGTTACCAACTGGAAAAGAAGTAAGTAGTTTCAAGAAAAATGTTATTACTTAATTCTGTGAACATTAAGATTGAATTCTTAATTCAAATTGGAGCACAAGTAACTTTTGTGGTAATCAAACATTTTTATGTGGCATACTGAATATTAGGAAGTTTCACATTACCCAGTTTCATAATTACTAACTCTATTAACATATCTAGTATGAAAACAAGAAGCACAGTCTTTATGATCAGAGTGACTTGTCTACTTTATTTAATTCTCTTTGAATTTACTTCTCTCATGGGAATTTTTAATTTTCTACAGTGCAATAATCGTTGTATTGTGGGGAGTTCATAACAAAAGCAAGCAATTCAATTGTAATTATTTTAAATATTTCTCTTTACATAATTTGCACAGATAACTACCAATTTTCCATATGAAGAGAAATTTGAAATATGCCATCGTTGGAATAAAAGAAGAAAACGTTACTACTTGTGTATATCTGAAATCTGAGCAGTTTCTTAAGATATTAAAATGGTCTACAATTTTTCTAAGTGGTACTTCTTAGGACAGCCATTAAAAACAGTAATTTTTTTGCATCTTTGCTAGGTTACTGACTAGACCTTTTGCATAGAAATTTGAAAAATGAAATCTCACATGCTATTTTGAAGACATATATTTTTTTAAATAAAGGAGGCCTGAACTCTCAGTGTCTCACGGACTCATATGAACAATTTGTATCTATATTTCAAATATATATATTCTAAAAATTATGTATCAGTTATTGGTTAATAGAGGGAAACGTGCCTTGATGATTATCTAAATAGAGAATCTTTGAAATAATTGGACAGATAACTTGCAAAATTCGTAAAATTTTCCGAGAGATTAAGTAATGAAAAATCTGACCTTTTCATAATAAATAGGCACTAGCCGCCTTTGGCGACTAGCTGTTCGCCTGTTATATTGATGACCTGTGGTTATGGTCGCAACTTGATGAAATAAATTGACGATTGTAGAGGCTGAAGGACTCTGCCAAAGTTTTATTTTGTGATATATCTCAAAAATAAAGATTGTTGGTTGGCAGGCGACCATTGATGACATATCTAGGCATCATAAGCTTCCATATGGAATAGAAATTATTAAAATTTATCCAGTGGTTGGGGCTGGACTAATGACCATCTGGTTTTGCCAAATTATTTTAAATATATAGTTGATATACTGATTAAAATGAAATAATTACCCATATTTAATATGCTTGTAATTCTTTCCTACAGATCTCACCCAAGGAGGTATCATCACCTCAACCTTTTTTCAACCCTACCAGTGCATTGGCTACTGCTGCAGCCCAACAGCTCGCAGTTGCAACCTCTACTAATCCATTAAGTCATCAGTTTTTCCAGCAACATGAAATGTCGGAAAGCTCTAAAAACAGTTTGCAATCATCACCTATAACTTCAGCTTCCCTGTCAGGTAAATATTTTGAAATTTGTTTAATGCATGTATGGGGGGTTTTAATACTTTGGTTGTTTTGTGTAGGGGGATTTTAAATAACTAGTCAATTTAAGAATTAATCCAATTTTATTGAAGCTTGCTATTTGCAAGCATTGTATTTACATTATAGATATTGGGACAAATTTAGATAGGAATGGGCAAAATGCATTTAATACCAGCGGAAAGTTCTTGATATGTCACCCGCTCATTGCCACAGGCTTTTCCTTTCACTAAGATAATCTTCTTTTGATACAGGCAGTCAACTGTCTTGCTTGCACAGCTTCATCAGCTCACCAGAACATACACACATTGGTAATCGGAGAGATTATTACACAAGCTACTTGCAGCTGACTCATGCTGCCATCTATCTTATTGTTTGCTAACTTACTAAGCATGACTAACCAAACTCCTTCATTAATAATCCATGAAATTTTAAAAATGAACTTATTGCATACCGATGAGATCAACCCAAAGCATGGACTCATCAAAGGACTGGAGAAAAGATATTTTCAACAAGTGCAGAATAGTAGCAGGATGTTAGTGAAAAAGCACACACATAACCATCTGTTAATGAATAAATTGAAGAAAAATATTTTGTACAATCGGATCTCTATTTAACGAAGTCGCTAAATCCCGAAAAAAAGTTCGTTATATGGAAAATTCATTAAATAGAGATTCACCTTTTAAAATACTTTAAACTACACAAAACAGATTTTAAATTCATAAACACTAAATATTATTAAAAAAAGTAATTAATCACATCTTTATTTTGTAAATTAATATCTGTTTATATATCTTGCCCATCAAAAAGAAATCTGCAACGAACATAAGAATAAAACAAAATATTGTCCAGGAATACACTGTATTTTCAATTTAAAAAAAATAATTTTATATTTTTGTTGGAAAAAGTATTTTCTCTCATAATACGTCCCTCATCTTTGCAATGCACCAAAAACCCCTTCAGGCGTATTTTCTTCAAACTGTAATCCGCGTTGGATTGTTTCAAATGATTTTAGCATTTCATCATACGAAGTTTTGTTGATTTCTGCATCATGATCATTTCCATCTTCGTCTTCATCGCAATTCATTGTTGTATTGTTTTTATTTTTCACACTGTCTAAAATATCAAATTCAGTTAGTGTTTCCAAGGTTTCAGCTTCAGAATCACAGGAAAGAAAATCGTCAGTCAGCACATCATATTTAATTTCTTCTTTTTCCCTTAGCTGTATCCACATTTTAAGTTCCTCTAAGGCAGAGATTCCCAACCTGTGATACACGTACCCCTCGGGGTACGCGAAATCAAAGTTGTTAATGGTGGAAACAAGAAAACATAAAGGATTAAAAAAGTTAGAGAATATTATTTCTCCAAGTGAATACTTTCTATTTAATACCTATACCACTTGGATAGTTGATTATATTACGATGTGTAATTTTTAGCTATGCTTATAAGTTAACACGAAATAATTATAATACTGGTTTCATTTGCTTCGGCATTGAACATATGCTATTGTAAGAAATGGAATAAAATGTAAAATCAAGAATAAGTTCTGCAAATGTTAATAATTCTAGTCATTTCACTTTTAAACTAAACTTAAAATTATTGAGAAAACATAGACGGATGGTTCGCTGCAATCATACGTTTGTCCAACTTTTGAGCCCATTTTTCACAAATTTCTGACGTCATCCAAGATTTTTTGTTAAAGTTATAATCAACCTCCAAAGACTTTGCACCTTTGAAACATCTTGGATTTTTGCTTCTTCCGATAACTAATGGTTTCAATTTCTGATGTCTAGTCATATTTGCACCTAACATGACAGTTAAACTTGCTTTGCTTTGTTTTCCTCCAAAGCATTTTTCCTTTTTAAATGTTAATGTCTTTTGAGGCAAACATTGAAAAAATAAAGCAGTCTCATCTGCATTAAAGATGTTTTCTGGCTTATAGTCTTTCAAAATTTTATTAATGGTTGGTAAAAGATAATGATGGATAAAGGTTGCACTTTCTGGATGAAATGCAAAGAATGACAGTGATTTTACTGTTCTCGGTGCGTTAGACGACTGATAAAACCAGTTTAAGGTTATTGATCACCATAAAATGTGTTAAAAGAAAGAATAAGTTTGAAATAATCAGAAATATTTTGAGAAATAGGGAGAAAAAAAAATGTTGGATCACAAAAAAAAGTTCGTTAAATAGAGAATGTACTTCGCTATTTGAAGGTTATTTTATGAAGAAATTCGCAAAATGTTCTTGGTTCCAAGGAAAAGTTCGCAAAATAGAGGTTCGTTAAATAGAGTACCGACTGCATTTGTAATATATAATTGTATTGTGTCAAACAGTGTTTGTGGAATTGTAACAGCAGTATTGTACAGAAAATACAAGTTGTCTCAAAAATATCTTTTTACTTTCAAAAATCATTAAAAATAAAGTAAGAAGTATACACACTCTCGGTTTTTTTTAATTCAATAAGTAAAATATAAAAGTTTTTTTTCAATGAAGTAAACACTGAATGGCATCAGTTCACTGATTTTGTCATTCTTGTTTCATTTATGACTTAAACATAGGACATGACTCAAGTTCTTTGGTATTTTAAAATTTAAATCTATAATTCAGATATAGCATAAATTTTGGACTTTATACAATTAAAATCAGCCTTCAAAATCAACAATTTGTGAATGGCATAAGAGATTTTGATGAAATGTTTATTCTCCAATGTTTCATAGAATCTGATTAGAAATATCTTGCTAACCTGATGTGTTGTATTTGACTAATACTGCAGACGTAGAAATGTTCCAAACATTGTCAAAATATAAATGAATAAACTATGGTATATTCTTTATTGAAATAATAATAATAATAATAAAAAAAAACTCATAAGTGTATATCTTTGTTTTCTTTTAAAAAATTTTTTAAAGTGTGTAGATACTTTTGGGACTTCCCTGTATATAATTATTGTACTTAGGTAAATAATGTATATCATTCTTTTATTTCCATGCAACATCCAGGAGCTGAATTGGTGAAAATTTATGAATGAAGTTATAGTGTATAAAATTGCATCTGATGGGGAGGAGTGGTAAAAAAAAATAAAGAGAATATTTTTTAAGTAGATCAGTCAAGATGATACATAGCTCGTATAATTTTTTTTTTTTACTGCTACAGTAGAAAGATTGTTTGATGTCCGTTATCAATTTTTAACTGTGATTCTTTATTTAATATACAATTATACTTGGTTTTAATTTAAGTGTCTTAATTCAATTACAGATTTTTAACCTAAACAGTAGGGTTTGTCGGGTCTATTTTCATTCCATATTTGAAGGTAAATTATAACTAGTATTTGATTGTGTACAATGTATACAAAAATGGAATTGTTGGATTAGCATTAATTGTCTGGAATCCCTAGTATGTATGAAGCTCATCAAAAACTAAAGTGGCCTTGGAAATTATTATATCTCATTCAACCATTCATCTAACCACTTTGTTATTTACTTAATAGGAGTGTACATACCAAGATACAATATTTTCAGAGTATGCCAAAAATTATCAAAGGCAACACAAGCCTTGAAATGAAAATTCTAGTTTATTCAATATCCTTTTTGAAGAAAGAGAGAAATAAAAGCTAAACTATTGCGTTTTATCTTGAAAGGGAAGTCGTGAAAATCTATCTGACAATTCTTTTTGGTCACATAATATTCAGAAGGTTCATAATTTTTTTTCATTCATTCAGTTCTGATCAGATATGAAACACTTTAATTTTGAGTGTGATTAATCATAGCATTTTTTTAAATGTTATATAAATTTTCTGAAGTTGAAATATTGTATTTTCAGCTCCAACTTTATCTAAACTTCTGGAAATGCCTCCAAGTACTCCTGGAAGATTACCTCCTCTTCCTGTTCTAGATCCTCCTACTACACCTATCATTTCTACCCCATCAACTACAACAGAGCATAACCCATTAGTGTCAAAAACCTCCACTGTACAGATGGTGCCAATCGGAAAGAAATCTCTGCCCGAGTCTCCTGTTAAGGAGGTGCCTGTAAATAAAGAAACCATGGAGCCTACTTTTTCAACTGATACTTCAGTACTCCAGAAGAGTTTACATTCTTATTCTCTTGCTGATAAACGGGCTGTTGTGTCAACAAACTCAAAAGAAAGTAGTATTTTGCCCTCCAATGAAAAAAATTCAGGAAAATCTAAAAACACACCAGATGATACTTCTCAAGAAAATATTGCCAAACTTGAAGCAGTTTATGAGAGTATTAATCAAGCTTTTGAAAATAAAATTGAGAAGGAAAGTTCTAAAGAAGATAAAGCGAAAACTGCTCAGAGTAAGAAATATATTACCTTAATAATCTTAGTTTCAACTTGAATTTCCTGATGTATTCAAAAGTAGTATGTAAATTTATTAATAATTTTCACTTTGTTGTATCTATCCTACATCTAAATAGAAACAATAAAGCCAACAAAGAGTTGTTTTAGAAAACAACCAAATCTATCTTGGGTTACACAATATTTTGAAGGTTCATTTTTTTAACAAGTAACAAAATCTCAAAAGCATAATTTTTTTATATATTTACCTTTCATGAAATTTGAAATTGTTTCTTTGGAAAGAATTAAAAAATCCATAACTTATTATATCAGATTCATTATTCTTTCATTATGAAATACACAAGCTTATTTTTTTTCTGCTAAAAAATATTGAATAAGATGTTATTCTTGAGGTTTTTTTATTTTATATTAATTTTTTCTGTTCAAAAAGAATATAAAATTTCGAGAAACTGCATTAAAGAAATGATATAAATTATGTTGCTTTAGATGCTGAAGATCGACTTGTCCTACCAAGTATTTCTCAGAAGCAAACCAATTCTGGGAAGGTTGAAAAAGTTATGCCTAAAGAAGAGCTGTCTGTTGTGAAAAATCAGCATTCTGTTCTCCCAGAAGGTGTGAAGAATAAAACCAGTTCTAGTGTTATTAATACCAGCCAAGAATCATCTAATTCTGACAAAACTGCTATATCTGAATCTGTCTCTATAAAAATTGGGGATCTATCTCCAGAAGAAGTGAGTACCCCTAAAAAATATTTTATTTTTTGGAAAAGGTTTTTCTTTTAACTTTAGGAGAATTGTAGGTAAGTATTCATATCTGAGAAATTTTAGGCTCTGTGGTATCCGAGATTTGGAACTGGAGATGTGTAGGTTTGAGACCCAAAAATTTTCAATAAACATGTCTGTGACACATGAAATCTATTGAGGTCAAATATCCTCTTGCAGGTGTGGTCTAGAAATTTGGATGCGGAATTGCTGGCTGTTTTATCATCCTTATCATCAGACCATGATCCAAAGTTAAAAGGCCCATCCGAAAGTACCCTTCTGTAACTCCAAAGCAGAATGATAATTGAACTAAAGCAAACTGGAGGAATGTTTAAAAAAATGTTGACTTTGAAATGGATTTTATTTAACTATTAATTATTAATTAGACATTAAAACCTAATTGCAAAATATTCATGTCATGGAATAAAATGTTTTATCTTAATTATGTTGCATGAAACTTGAAGGCGATGACTTTATTAAATCTTGAATAGTCTTGACTCATAAGCACTATTACTCATTTTTGGTGAACTATGTTCCTGTTTGGAGCAGGGTTTTAAAGTAGTGACTTATTTAAAATTATATATTTTATTTTCGACATAGTTTCATTCTCAGCAAAATATATTTCAATTTTATTGTAATTGTATATTCTATTCAATTTTTAATCTTAAATATGTTTAAATAGACATTTATTTAAAAGCTGACAGTTTGTATAAGCTTCCAATAATATATTATAGGTTAGTGACAGAAAATTTTATAAGAGCAGAGTTGTCAGTAAAAAGGAAGATAATGCTGAAAAACGTACCGAGCCTGCATCATTATCCCATTCACCGAAGAAATCAAGTCATATGAAGGTGGAAACAGAAAGTCAGATAACTTCAGTTGAAGAAAATCTTTCTTTATTAAAAGACATGGAATCTCCTGAATCTGTTTCAGAAAAACAACAGGTGAGGCTTTCTCCCTTTTATCTGTTCTCTGACTAAACTTTTATCACCAGATTATTTTAAGATGTTATTTGTGTAACTCGCATGCGAGAAGTCTTTTTAAGATGTTTTAATGCATTATAAGTACTTCTGTTCATTGTGATTTGCGTTTTGCAATACTGATATTTTTCTTAAGAAGAAAATGTAGGAATTTACTGAAAATGTTGAGCGGAATTCACATTTACTTACTTGCATGTTACTAGTTGTTTATTGCATATGCTGCATTTTTTAAGCTACTTACACTTACTTGAATTATCATTGTTTTCTTAATTTGTTTGTTTTGATCCCTTTTTCTACTTTCTCGTATACAAAGAGAAAGTATTGTAATCGTCAAACAATTCAAACTCGAGATTTTGATGAATCTCCACGTTTTAGACCTCCCTGAGTCCGAAAAACACAATTTTGGAATTATGGCTGTCTGTGAACATGATAACTCGAAAACTATTAGAGATACAGGGATGAAATTTGGTATGTGATCTTTACACATAATTTTTAGGTTTTTATCAAATTTTCGACAAAATCCGTCAACGGGAAGTCTGTCTGTCCACGCTCATGTGAACACTCTAACTTAAAAACTTGAATAGCTAGATGGATAAAATTTTGTACACAGTTTTATCATCATGAATGTAGATCCGTATCAAATTTTGGACCAAATCCGTCAAAGGGTTGATTTCCTCGCCTATTTTTAATCGCAATAACTTCTTAACAAAATTACTTGGATAAATGAAATTTGGTATGTGGCCTTCTTACCTTGATTGTAGATTTGTATCCAATTTTTGTGTCAATCAATTAAAAAAAGGCGTTCAAATAGCATAATTAATTTTTTTAATCTGATTCTCCATGCACATGCGTACTGGTTGCAATCTCTGTGCACGCGGAAGGATTATGTCACTTTGTCCTAGAGCCGGCAAGAGTTGAAGTATGTGATAGATGCGTTTTAATCAGTATGCATCTCTTTGAATTTGATTCTTTACCTAAATATTTTATAATCGCTATAATCTACAGTGAAAAACCTTCTGATAGTCATTGGATTCTGGGTTACAGTAGGTTCGAATTTTTTTTTTATCCACGCTAGGGGGGGGGGAACAGCACCTTTTTGGGGAAGTATATGAGAAAGTTTAGGGGAGACCACTCCCGCTGGTTTTATAAATGTCTGCTTGGTTTAATGATTGCGATTAACTTTGCTAAAAAAAGAATGTATTGTATGCTAATGCAGAACAATTTAAATTGTGAATCTTGACTAACCCAGTTTGTTAGGTATTTCATTGAAATTTAGGATTCGTGAAAATTTGCCTACTTTTGAAAAAGCTCTCTCTTAAATGTGAAATTTGTTTAGTGTCAGAATCTTCAATATTAGATTACAAAAATAGCTTGCTATTAACCTGAACTTCAATGTTAAGTAGCAAATGAAACTAAATGAGACATTTTAATATAGTGAGATTTAAAACCATTATTTTTTTATAAAAAATAAATTTCACTTACGGTTTTCTTTCTCAGCAAGTCTTAAATCTTGTTGTAATTGTATATTGTGTTCAATATTTTTAATCTTAAATATATTTGAACAGGCAATTATATAAAAGCTGGCAGTTTATATAAACTATTATAGTTTAGTGAGAGAAAATTTTTAAGAGCAGGGTTTGCAATGGAAAGGAAGATAAAAAATTATATTAAAATAACCTTTCTTTATAATTAGACATTTCACACACACACACATGTATATGACCCAAAACATATCCAGCAAAAATTTGATAAATTAACTTAAAAAATAAAATCGTAAAGACTGATGCAAGATTTGCATCTCTTTTTATTTTGTATTTTAATCTGACTGATTATTATAAATCAAAAGTTAAGAAAGACACCATGTATTTAACAGTTTAGTACTGATGTTAATTTGGCAATTTTTATCTAATCATCATAAATTATAAGTAGCATGATATATTTTAATTCTTTACTTAAAAGTTGTTTTAATATACAGTAACTGCTATTAAGTGGAATCACATTTATCACTGTCTGTCACTTAATGTTTTTGATATCATTTGGTCTTGATCCCTGTAGCTCAGTGTAATGCTAAACATTTTGCTATTGGTGATTTTTATGTTATGTAGTGTTATTGTTTGAGATGAGAAAAGCCTTTATGTCGAGAAATTATTATTTTGTAACATTTATTTCATTTCTTGTAAGGCAATTGAATTGAAGAAGATAATATAGAGAGATGATTGTGAAATTCCAACCATCATTTTACAATTTGATTTTTTTTTATTTTTTTTTTTTTTATGTTTTACTTTTAGGATTCAAAGTCAAGTAAATCAAGTGATTCTAAATCACCCATTTCTAAAAAGCCAAGATTTTTTGAAAAAACTTCACCAGAAAAAGTTGACTTGGGTGAAAATGAGACGCCAACTATTGTCAGACGATCTGGAAGAAGAGGTGATATGATTACTGAATTTTTAACATTAAAAATTTTGTTTCACATCCTTATATTTGTGTGTTAACAATTAAATGATTTATAACTAGGAGGTTTATAGCTAAATACGACATTTACAGATCATTTATTTGTTTATTTGAATTTTTCTAATTTTGATTAGAATAGTGATCAGATATGTTTTTATACTTTATATTGAAAATTTCTTATAGGCAAAAAAGGTTTTGATAAGATGAGTAAAAATATTCCTTCGAAGCAAATTGAGCTAAAAGACCAATATGAATTTACTGAAAGTACAGAGGAAAATTCAGTTGGATATCAGACATCAAATACATTATGTTACATGCCTCGAGTAAAAGATGATTCCCGGTCAGAAGATTCCAAGGAGAAACTGTCTTTTGCCCAGGTAACCGCACAACCTGCTTTTTAAAAAAAGACTCTAAATTAAATGGATGAATACTTAACAATATAAAAATTTTATGTCATAATCTACATAAATACATTATTTAAAAAGGTTATGGTGCAATAATTCTTTGTATCAAACACTGTATTTTAGATACTAATGGTAATCGGAATCATTTTGAAAGGAGTATACGGTTTTTTAATTATTCTGGCACTCAACAATTGCTTCAGTTCCAACTTTCTTCACAAATATAAACTTAATATCTGTTTTTAATCTCTTTATTATACAATCATGAGAATTTTGTTGAGCTTTATTTATATATGCTTTGACCTTCAGTTTTCTAGGAGTTATTCATATCTCTCAAGCAAGTGGCAGTGTTCATGTTCTTGTATTCCTTAGTCTTCATTTGTCTATGGTCTGCTCTTAGCAACCATATTGTAAATCTGCTTCTTGACACTTATTCTTTTATTGAATCTCATGTGTTTCATTACTTACAATGCATGTAATGTGGTCAAAGCAGGAAGTTAATTAAGAAGAAAGCTGCACAATTTTAGTTTTAAAAATTTAACTGATTACAATACCTAAATTTTTTATATTGCATCACTGAAAGCAACTAAATGCTTATAAACAACTGTCGTGCATTGAAAAAATATACAGCAGTAATATTTCTAATAAAATAAGCTTACTATTACAGCTTAGCACAAATAATTGGGGCTCATGCATTTTTATTGTGCAGATTGCAGTTGAGTCATAGCTTCGTTATTTCACTAGGTAGCAATTTTTTTTTTTTTGAATTTGATAATTAAATTGTGTCCAGATTTGGTGAGAGACTACCAATCCATTTTATCACCAATGTGCACCTCAACTCTTCATTTGTTGTTAAACTTTTGGTGATGAGTGTTTTCTTAAGGATTGTCTTCAGCATCATTATCAAAGAAGCATGTACACTATATGGACAAAAGTATCCGGGCACTTTCAGATTTTCATATTTTTTAGAATTTCTCCAGAAAGGTTTAACTGATTGCCCTTAAACTTTGACCATGTGAAGAATAGACTGTAACTCGTATTTTACATTCAAGATTCGGTCCTGAAGGCAATTAGGGGGCCATCTACAAACTGATGAAGAAAAAACTTTTTTTGGCCCACCCGGCTTCACAGAATACAGATAAGATGAAACTTTCAGAAATGGTAATGTATAATGTGCATAATATTAACAGGAATTTGCGTAATCTCAGCACAAATATTTGGGAAGATATAAAGGTTTTCTTAAAAATTCTCAAATTTTCCCACCTGTTTTTTGCTTATTATATGCAGATTTCTGTTATATTATACGAACCTTACAGAAAAAATGACAATATGTTAGAGAAGCATTTTGTAAAAATTTGGAAGAGAATGCTTGAATATTACACAGGAATTATGAGAATTTTTAGTAAAAAATGTTTTACTGCGCATGCACGAAACATAGTGTAATTTTTCTTTCACAACTTTAAAGCCAGATATATAGGGCAGCTTATATAAAAAAATCAGTTCAAAATCATTAGTATACTATAAGTTTACAATACTAGTTAGTTTTATAATACTATAAGTTTCCCTATATATCGGGCTTTAAAGTTGTGAAAGAATAATTATGCTATGTTTCACGCATATGCAGTAAAAAATTATTTACTAATAATGCTCATATTTTCTGTTATATTGAAAATTTTTACACAGTGCTTCTGTAATATATTGTCATTTTTTCTGTGAGTTTCGTATAATATAACCAAAAACTGTGCATGTTATTAGTAAAAAACAGGCTGGAAAATTTGAGATTTTTTAAGAAAACCTTTATATCTTCCCAAATATTTGTGCTGAGTTTGCGAAAATTCCTGTAAATATTAGGCACATTAAACATAACCATTTCTGAAAGTTTCATCTTGTTATCGATATTCTGTAAAGCGGGGTGGGCCAAAAAAGTTTTTGTTTTCATCAGTTTGTAGAATCTCCTCCAATTGCCCTCAGGACCGAATCTTCAATGTAAGACGTGAATTACAGTCTATTCTTCACATGGTCAAAGTTTAAGGGCAGTCAGTTAAACCTTTCCAGAGAAATTCTAAAAAATATGAAAATCTGAAAGTGTCGGGGTACATTTTTTCATATAGTGTATGTAATGGAATTATTTATAAGCTGAACACAGTTTTTTAATCCTTTTTTTTTCTCTGTTACATTCATATCCTGTGTTTTTGATGTACTATATAATCAGAATTTTAAATTCAAAGAAGATTATTTTCTCATTTCAAAACTCGTAAATTGTTGCCGAAGTATTTTCAGATAAATGCTATTAACCCATTTCTTTTGTGCATTTGGAAGAATAATTTAAAAAGTAAAAGATTACTAGATAAAAAAATTTTACTTAAGGTAAGAATTCTAGATGGACTTCCTTTTATTTATTATATGCACACATACACATATATTGGAATAAACCATATATTGACAAAAAAGTTAATTGTCAATTAATGGATTAATAATGTAAAAAAGTGGTATCTATAAAAGTGGAAATATTTTTAATAGTGAATTATGTTTTAATTAATATTTAAAATAAATTATTACACTTGAAATTGTGCAGTGTAGTGTAAAAGAAATGTTTGCCATGCATACCATGTTAGTTACTCCTAACAACTCCTTACAATTGATTATTAGAAGGGAAGTAACAGGTTTGAGAACATCAGTCTACTTCCAAAATCCTTTAATTTGAAGTCTGTGAAATTGAGAGTTTGATGTATTTACATTTTCATCCAATATTGTAAATAATGAACCTCCCTACGAATTTCCTTACTGTAATTTTATAATTCTTTTGGACCCAAATTGTGTTTTTAGATAATTTGTTTACTTTTTTTTAGATAATGTAGATAAGTTTTGCAATTTTCTTTCTTTTTAGGAATCTGAAATACCCAATGCCAATGCAGCATCAATAGAAAAAAAAGTTAGTACACCAGCCCGCATTAAACAAGAAGGAACAAATGTTCAAGCATCACAAGGTTAATATTTTTATGCTTATCTGTTACATTTCCATTGTTTTAGTCTTTTTTTTTTATGCTTATCTGTTATATATTTCAGTGTCTGAGTGTAAAATTCAAAATTTTTCTTGTGAACTTCGTAAGAAACTTGAATCGAATGAAATCGGAAACCCATTGACAAAAGGTAGTATGTATGTCTGCAAATTCCTCGTAATAAGTAATGCAAATACAGAGTAAAATTTTGAACTAAAAGCAAATATGAGTCCCTAACATAATCACTACAAACTCCCCTTTACTTCTACCTGGTGTATCAAGCGTCCCATCATGCTTCCTGTAGCGAATGTCTTTAGTTAGTTGTCACAAATCATCAAAAAAGAAATATTAGATCTGTCAGTGATGAACAAATGAATTATAATAAATGGTTTCATTTGCACTCTTCTTTCTGCGTTGCGATTTGCATTCTTCTTTCACCCAATGGAGTCGGAAAGGGATTTTTTTTTAATAATCATTTCTAAAAAATGCAATTATTTAAACGTATGTGTTAACTTCATTCCAAAATTTATTTTTATTCACATTAGCCTTGTTAGATACCATTGTAAACTGTTCTATAATATTCAGTATGCATCTCTTTTTTGTAAGTATGAATAAGTATATTGTTTAACCCTTTTTAAGGCTGTGGCAAGTATACTTGCCACCAAATTCATCAATTTTTAAATGCAATTTTAAGGTTGGCATAAGTTTTTGCAAAATGTTTCGATGAAACACAAACCTAGATATTCCGATTTCTGATCTTGAACCATAATGAAGTGTCTTGACTTGCTAATTAATTAATAATTAATGAAATTAAGAAAAATTTATGCCATTCAATAAGCTAAATGAATTTATTTTCTTAATCTATTCTCAATCCCAAAGTTATTTTATTATATCACTACTAGGGAAAAATAGCCCTTTAAAGGTTAAAATAGCCAAATATTTTTTGTATGTGTTTGTCTTGTTATGTAACCTATTCAAAGCATTTTTGAATTAAAACCAAATCCGAGTTAACAAATTGAGGTCTCTTTTATTCCTTTCTTAAATCTATGAAGCAATTCCTTCAATTATTTAAAAAAATAATCAAGAATATGGTAATAATTTATTCATGTGTATTTATATTCAGTAACAGAAAAGATGCTAAATTTTTTTTCCTTTGTAAGAACCATTTACTTTTTTTGTTATTCTGTTGTATTCATGGTCACCCACTTTTGTGATGCCCCCAAAAATTCTTGTACATAGTTTTTCATATTTGGAATTTATTGCAGTTCGGAAAGCTCTGTTTTTGAATGACGATGAAAAACTGACTGAGGCATTGATCTCCGATGAAGCTTCTGATCATGTACTTAGTGAAGATAAATTGAAGAAGTGGGAAGAAACATGCGAGAAAAAGGATGATACTTCCTTGGTAAGTATTTAAAAATTAATGTACTTAGATAAGTATTCATATGTATTGAAATTTCAATGCTGGAATGGCTGATTTGTTATTTTAATATAGCTTCTGAAGAGTAAAAATTAAGTTTGTATATTTTTGAACCATAGTTTACTAATGTCTGTTGTGTGTATACTTGTTACTTTTCTTTTTTGTAAAATCTTTTATAATATTTTTATTGAGTGTATTTTGATGAAATGTCAAAGAAATAGCTTTGCTGTCACGCAATTCTTTAAACCATCTGTAATACAAGCCAGTCAGTATGGTCGAAAACTAAAATGGGAACTTGTGTATGAAATTTTATTTATTGGGACATATAACATGTCTGATACAAACTCTTATTTGCCACATAACACTGAATGGTATTTTAGGGCCGCGGTGGCCTAGTGGTAAGGTCTCGGCTGTGGGGCCGGAGGGTTCCAGGTTCGAAACCCGATCCCACTGAAGATCCGCCGTGTATGGGGCCTGTTGCACGCTAAATCATACGTAGTGGTCAAACGTCCTCCTGTTGGTGTGGCATGGACGTTTGGAGAGGGGGGTGCCAGCTCAGGGGTCGTCCTCGTCATCTGACCGAGGTTCAAAATTACGAGGTCCATCCCAAAATAGCCCTCGTGTTGCTTCAAAACGGGACGTTAATATAACTAAACTAAACTAAACTGAATGGTATTTATAAAGCTCAATAATTATGGAAATTTTCTATTCGGATTTTAGTCAAACAATAAGAACACTTTTTAACTCAAAATGGACTCTTCTTAAGCTTTTAAATGGTAATCTGTATGATTTCCAGTTGATGTCATAATTTTCAAGCAGCAAAGAGTTGTTTACAGCATTAGTTGAATATGTTCTAAACTATTCAAATTTTTCTTTTGGACTTTTGACATTTCTTGAATTCATTTTGTCTTGCTTAACTAGTGAGAGACTAACTTAACACTATAATTTTTATTTATATTTACTTTGTATGAGAGGCATTAAGCAATTTTTAAAAAATGAAATTTCTTAGTTAACTTTCAAGTGAATCTTTATGATTGCACGAATCAGATTTAATACTTTTCTTTAAAAATAGACCTGTCCCAGGTCACATTCTTTTCCCCTTTTTGCCTCAAATTATTGCAAGTGCTTTTTTACTTTCTCGTGCACAAAGAGAAAGTATTGTAATCATCAAAAAATTTGACTTTCACGAAAAAAAACATTTTTGCTAATTTGTCTGTTTATATTTAAATATAACTAAAAAATGTGAAGAGCGAGACAGGAGGAAATTTGGTTTGTATGTTTGTCTTTAAACCAAAGCTGTAGACTTTATCAATTTTGAAAAAAATGAACCATTTATGGGAAGTTTGTCTCTGTATTTGCATGTGGACATGATAACTGAAAAAATTGAAAGAGCTAGATGGATGAAATTTAGCATGTGATTTTATCATCAAAACCGTAAATCTGTGTCAGATTTTGGGCCTAACCTGTCAACAGGTTGATTGTCTGTTATCCATGTGAATGTGGTAATTTAAAAAATGCAACCTAGAATTTGGCTTGTCTGTCCACCTGTTTGCACATGTAGATTATAACTCATAAATGCTGCAACAAGGTACATATATAAATGTTACTGTATGATTTTATTTTTAGAATTGAAGATAGGCATCAAATTTTGGACCAAATTCATGATAGGTTGACTGTCTCTTGAGCTGTCTATTTGTATGTAATGTGAAGTTAATAGCTCTTATAGTCCAAAGGGTAAATTTTAGTACATGATCTTTACTCAAAAATTCTGTTTGCATGTCTGTGTGTCTATGAACAAACCCAACAAGCAAGATAAATGAAATTTGGTATATGGGCTTGTTACTAAAAGTGTTCATCTGTATCCAATTTTTGACCTGATCAGTTAAAAGGAAGATTTCCAAAATGCATACCCAATTTTCTTTATATCTGTGAAGGTATTAACATGCAATCATATGAACGGCTTAAGTATATATTGTAATATTCAATTTATTTCCAATCATATTTCAGAATGTAGCCGACAGTGCCAAGCGTACACAAAAAGTGACAGAATCTCCAAAGAAGAAGGTATTACCAATGAAAAGAAACTTTGCTGGCAAAAGTATACCAGGTGGAAAAGGTATAAAAAAATCTCAAACTGAGATCATAATTATATCAATGTTTTGTTTAATATGTTAAAAGAGGAAAGAGTGAACACTACCTTTTAAAAATATGCATTATTCATTTAAAATAAATATTTACTATAAACAACTTCATTGATGTAAATGGGAAATATGAATTCAGCATTTACTATATTTGCTGTGAGCTATGGAACTTTATAGTTGGCCATTAGATCTAAATATCTCGGATTTCGTATCTTCTAAATTCACATAAAGAAGGTTTAAAGAATATTATACAAAGAAAGGAGACAAATTTTAAAGAGTTTGCGAAAGACCGTTTCATAAAAACATTATCATTATAACTTTGGATTGTTCTGTTTATGTAAATTAGATGATTTTTTATTTTTGCATATTTTATCTTCCTTTGTTTCACTATTTCTGCCCTTTTCTTTAATTTTAGAAAGAAAACTTCCGAGTTCTGATGCTGAGGATGTTTCTACAGGATCAAGAGATTCAGAGGAAGTGTCTAACCAAGACAAAAATGCTCTTGAAGAAAAGGTCATTGTATTTAAAATAAGATTTTGATATTAGGAAATAATATAGAAAAATTTTTGTTATGAGTTCAACTATCAGTTATTTTTTTTTTTTTTTTTACATCTCTGCTAATTAATTGTTTCTGTCAAGATTTCTCCTCCAAATAATGCCATTCTTTTTTAAATCTGAAGGCTCATCTTCAATATTTTGAATTGTTTTATTTATATATTTATTTTACTGATTTTATTTCCTGTTTAAATACTTATATAAACAATTCTGGAAAATGCAAGCTAAAACATTTAAAATTCTACATTTTTCTTTGAGCAGTAGAGTCATGAGTGCCCAAACATGCTTACTACTGTTAAATAAATGTATGCTCTTTCTCTTTACGTATGTAAATTGTTCATTTCATTTGTAATATCTACCATGATAGTCATTTTATGACTATGGAATTGAATAACATAACATTAATAGAATGTTGGAGTAGTGCAAAATGTAATATACATTTTCATTATTGAAAAATAAATATTAAAATTATCTTTCCCTCATGAATGCTTGCTTTAAGGCAAGATAATATAACCAATAGGTTTTTTCTTTATTTTAATTGTTCATTTTCTTTGTCAAATATGCATATTTTATTCTTATTTGAGGTCCGGAAAAGGATATAAGGTAGAAGTGAATGAAAAATAGGTTTAAAAGAAAATATAGAAAATAAAATACTTTGTTAATAATATAATTTTTTCTATAATAAATTATCTGACTATATAGTCTTATCCATAAATAATTACTGGAAGTTTTTTGTGAACTCATTTGGAATGAATGTTAGAGGCTAAAAGATACTTTGGTAAATTGGTCATTCTAAAAGGCATTATTTGCTATATGCTAGTGCATCATTAAAGATTTTTGCAGGATGTTGTTCCAACCATTGTTCACTTTATGTGCAATTAATAAGCAGGGAGAAAGGCCTCTAATATTTCAATTTTTTTTTTCTGTGTTTATTCCCAATAAATTAACTTGTCGAGTTAATAGTTTTATGATTAAACTATTAACCCTTTGCGGACAGGTGACTTTTTAGAACACTCGGATCAGGTTGGCACACTTTATATGCCATCCCATTTTTTCCAACTCTGTGCTTATTTAATTTCATAAAACTTTATTTTTTATAGTGTAATAAGATTAGGGGTTTGAATAAATGCATAATATATGCATTTGTGTCCGAATTTTAGCAGCTATCCTCTGCATTAACTGGATTT
Organism: Araneus ventricosus; assembly: GCA_013235015.1. NCBI lineage: Eukaryota > Metazoa > Arthropoda > Arachnida > Araneae > Araneidae > Araneus > Araneus ventricosus. The sequence goes on along the minus strand of BGPR01002287.1, from coordinate 15,588 downwards.
CCTACACCTCGAAATCGGTGAACTGTGGCGCACTTTACACGCCGTACCTGTCCGCGAAGGGTTAACTTGCTTTTCTTAACTAATTAACTTGATGAGCTTTTGTGATTTTCTTTTGAACCACCGACTCTTTCGTATCGTTTAGGTTCCTGTGCCTGCAGTGTCTGTAGATATGGAGGTAGAAACCAGCGACAGCCACCCCTCATCTTCAAATGCAGCTGAATCTGATAAACAACTTGATGACATTGATGGCAGTGAATCATTCCAAGACTCAATCACCACAGAATTTTCACCGCCTTCGGCAAATGAAAATAAAGAAAGTAAGGAAACTCCACAGTTTGGAAAGCAAGATTGGTTCCATATTGTTAGTCCAAAAAGTTCTGAAGCTGTTTCACAGAGGTAACTTTTCATAGTTTTTCAAGCATTCAACATTTATGTAAAATTCTTAAGCATATCTTGAAGATATGTAAATTTCTAATGAATTCTTTCAATAGAAGCATTCTTTCTGTAAATTAACAACAGTGATTAAATTTAACAGTGATTAAGAAAAAGCAGGTTGCAAAAATCTTTGAGAGTAATTTTTATAAAATTTCTTATTGGCTGTGATTATTTAGTGAAAGCTGTTATTTTTTAGAATGTTTTTATTTTTATTATAAATTCATATTTTTAAAGAAATGATGTATTAAAATTTTGTAGTTAAGTATAAACTTGAATATTTTTTCTTTGATTTACAAAAGTTCATGGATTTTTTTATAGTTAATTGATTTTTTTTTCAGAATAGTTTAGCTTTACTCTGTTGTTTATTTGTGTTCTGGGTAGAAAAGAAGTTTGTAAAATAAGAGAGAGCAAATTTGAAATGTCCATGTTACTAAGTTTTGTGTGAATATTTTTCCAGCATGTGTTTTAAAATATTTTATAGGAATAATTCTCTCCTTTTATCTTCTAAGTTTAGTACAAAAGTTCATCATTTTCATACAAAAATTATTTAAAAAGTAACGTATTTTTGAAATAGTTATTTTCATTATTCTGAGAGCAGTTAAAGAGAAGATAATTTTAAACTACAGAATATTTTCTACCACCACTCTAAATATCTGTGCAATACATTATTTTTTTTGACAAATGTAATGGTTAGTTAAAATATAGGATGTAAGTTAATCTTGATTTATATATCACACTAGACATGGTATTAGAATGTAAGGAATTTAATGTATTATTTATAAATATAAGTTAATAAATTCAGATTTGTGTCCATATTTGTAAATAACTGACAATCAATATTTTTATTTGATTAAACTTTTTTATGATTCTGACCTGCAAAGGTTGTAAAACTACTTCAAAATAATTTATCCATTGTTTGTTAATTTAGTTCCGAAGAATCTGAAGAATATGAATCGGACAACTGGGATAATCAATCTGTGAGCACTAATAAAAGTATTTCACATTCTACTGGAACACAATCTCGGCCAAAGAGGTAGATTTTTACTAATCAGTAACCTACAAGGATACATAGTTAATGCATTTTTTTTAAAACTTTTTTTAGTTAACTTTGACTTTTTTAAAAAAAATTTTTCGTTAAGGATGTTTTTGCATTGATTTCTCTCATCATTTTTTTTTTCTTAAAATCGATGCCACTGGAAATAAATGTTAAGGATTAAAAAAATTTCCAAGAATTTGCTTATATGGGTTATAATTTGAGAACTTGGAGTAATTCACTCTTCAAGAATGATAACGTCTTTCATATATAGTATAATTTCTAAAACAAAATAATTGCCCAGTAATTTGTTTTCAAGTTACTTTAACATTTGCTATGAACTTATTATGTACCGACTCTGACTCGGTTTTATTAAAATCAATGTATGACTTTTTGAATTGCTACTAGTTTCCTGATTTTTCTTTTATTTATGGAAAGCATGCATTTTTCCACCCACACTTTTATAAAAATATTAATCATAATATACAACATTATATTTATTTTTATAACTGATTTCTCAGCTTTTATAAAGTTCATGTTTTTTCTTTTTTTATGTTTAATACTTTTTTTGTTCAAAATATTCTGTAATGATTCCCCATATTTTTGATGGCCTTACTGCTCATTTTCTTTCCAAATTATTAATTATTTTTTCGTTTTTTTATTCTTATTTTTGCAGAAAAGAAAGAGAAACTCCTCAGCAAAAGAAGTGGAAGAGAGCAATTGGCATTGTATTAAGACAGATCTCTTGTCACAAGTATGTTTTTGTGAAATGTACTGAGTGTTTCGTAATTGAAGCTACACTATATGCCCAAAAGTATCCGGACACTTGAAGATTTTCACGTTTTTAGAATTTCTCCAGAATGGTTTAACCGACTGCCTTTAAACTTCGGACATGTAAAGAATAGACAATAACTCACATTTTACATGGAATATTTGGTCCTGAGGGCAATTAGGGGACCGTCTACAAACTGATGAAGACAAAAAGGGTTTTGGCACACCCCGCTTCACAGAATACTGATAACAAGATGAAACTTTCAGAAATGGTAATGTATAATATACATAATATTTACAGAAATTTTTGTAAACACAGCACAAATATTTGGGAAGATATAAAGGTTTTCTTAAAAAATCTCAAATTTTTCCACCTGTTTTTTGCTTATAACATGCAGAGTTTTCTGTTATATTATACGAAACTTACAGAAAAGTTGACAACATATTAGAAAAGCATTTTGTAAAAATTTGGAAAAGAATGTTTGAATATTACAGAAATTATGAGCAGTTTTAGTAAATAATGTTTTACTGCGCAGGCGCGAAACATAGTGTAATTTTTCTTTCACAACTTTAAAGCCAGATATATAGGGCAACTTATATAAAAATATTCAGTTCAATATCATTAGTATTTAGAAAGATATCGGCATTACAACGAGAAGAATTTTAGCTCCTGTCGAAGAGAAGCTAAAAGATGAGGGATTGTACACAAATTGATATTTTTTAAACTTATATCTTTAAATAATTATATTGAATTGTATAGTGGGTAGAATTTGCTGAATACCCATGAAGACTTATCAATTACGTGCATAACTGAAGTTCCAGCTAATTAGGCACTATAAATAACAAAAATTTTATTATTTTAATTATATTATTTACATGATTATTAACAAGTTACATATTACAATTATTTTACGGCCAAACGATATTTTTAAATATATTTCTTTTATGGCGAAACGAGTTTTTATTTAATTAATTTCTTTTCTTAAAATATTTTAATAATTCTACATATATATTTTTTATTCGTTACGAATATTAGATGTGTTCATGGATATTCAGCAAATTCTAACCACTATACAATTCAATAATTATTTAAAGATGTAAGTTTAAAAAATATCAATTTGTGTACAACCCCTCATCTTTTAGCTTCTCTTCGACAGGAGCTAAAATTTTGCTCGTTGTAATGCCGATATCTTTCTGAATACTAATGATATTGAACTGAATATTTTTATATAAGTTGCCCTATATATCTGGCTTTAAAGTTGTGAAAGAAAAATTACACTATGTTTCGCGCCTGCGCAGTAAAACATTATTTACTAAAACTGCTCATAATTTCTGTAATATTCAAACATTCTTTTCCAAATTTTTACAAAATGCTTTTCTAATATGTTGTCATCTTTTCTGTAAGTTTCGTATAATATAACAGAAAACTCTGCATGTTATAAGCAAAAAACAGGTGGAAAAATTTGAGATTTTTTAAGAAAACCTTTGTATCTTCCCAAATATTTGTGCTGTGTTTACGAAAATTCCTGTAAATATTATGTATATTATACAGTACCATTTCTGAAAGTTTCATCTTGTTATCAGTATTCTGTGAAGCGGGGTGTGCCAAAAACGTTTTTGTCTTCATCAGTTTGTAGACGGTCCCCTAATTGCCCTCAGGACCAAATATTCCATGTAAAATGTGAGTTATTGTCTATTCTTTACTTGTCCGAAGTTTAAAGGCACTCAGTTAAACCATTCTGGAGAAATTCTAAAAAACGTGAAAGTCTTCAAGTGTCCGGATACTTTTGGGCATATAGTGTATGTTTTGAGATTTCATTTGCTATTGAATTTAAATTGTTTAAAAAATAATATGAGGAATAACTCTTACTGGTGTCAAGACATTGCAAAATTTGGGGAATAAAATAGATAAAACTTTTTTTTTTTTTTTACATTTTGGAAGGTGTGAAGATAACAAATAAATCTTATATTCTAAGACAATTATTTTTTAAGGTATAAAAGGTTCCATCCATAACAATTTGTAGCATTTCAAAGTATTTCCTGAAAAGATGATATTAGTCTCATAGCATTTTTTACAGATTAATATTTTCATCAATATACTTGTTTATTTAGAAAAAGTGAAATATATATATAAGACCATGCTTTACTGAAGGTGAAGTGTAGTCCATTTTGATCATGGAAGAGACAATATTTGGATTAATCTTCTTTTATTCAGGCATTGAGGATATTAGGTTATTTCTTCATAGGTAAAGGATTCAGTTTTTACGTAGCTCCATGACCAGGATTCAAAAGGTTACGGCTGAGCGGTGCGTTGTTGTTGTACGCTTACATGTTGGCGTGAAAAGGGAGGAGATAGGAATGCGCAGAACGCTTAAGTACCCAGAAAAGGGAATTTCCCCTGTTAAGACTCATGACTTGAAAGTAGAAGTATTTAAAATAAGGTGTCATTAAAAGATTATTTAGGAAAGTTAAAAAATTAAAATATCCCATATATATATATATATACAGAAACTGAATCAATGACATGGCATTGAAGTATTTTGTAATGGCAATATAATTGTATTTTTAAAGACTTATTAATTCTATTAACAAAGATACGTTAAATTGGTGGTGGTATTCAACAAAGTGTTTTTAACCAGTTTGCTCCATCTATTAAAACTTATTCTTTGTTAAATAAATTAATAGCAATATAACAGTCATGACATCTCGTGAATCTCTAAATTTAGCTATTTAAGTCATTGTTTCAGCTGCGCAGCTTAAATATTGGTACTTATAAAAATTATTTCCCATTATTTTAGCCTATAAAAATGGAAAATTTTGTGATACCAAAAATTGATTATAAATAACTTCGATTCTAAAAAAGTTGAAAGATTGTTTTTACATTTTGAATTTTAAGAGCAACTAAAGAGATGCTAGCATCTCTCTTGAAAAAGGGGAGGGGGAGGTAAATAACTTTTTATATTTTGTGTGTATATGTTATCTGTTTAGGAATAGCTTTATAATGTTTATGTCTCATGTGCCTGCAAACTATTAAGTTTCCTAAAATATCTGTGATACGACACCAAAATTGTTAATATTATTAAAAATCCTATTTTTTTTTTTTTTACCAGTATTCCTCACTCTTCTAATGTATATATGTTCTTGTAAGACATATTTCATAGTGGTTTTTTTTCTTCAATATACTAGTTTGATGTAAATGTAAATCATAATAAAGCTTATTGCTGCAAGAATACATATACTTATACAGATGGTTATAAAAACTTTCAGCTTTACTTTTTATGAATGTATAAATAGATAGGTCTTTTCATTTTTTAGAAATGCCAGTGTGTTTCTGCAGAAAGTGACAAATGATGTTGCTCCGGGATATTTAAGCATTGTTCATAGGTAATGTTAGCTTTTGCCCATTAGAATTTTGATTAGATTGTTTGTTTTTGATTTGATTGTTGTTAGAAGATTGTTTTTTGTGAAACAAAAAATATCATACAACATAAATAATAGCACCGACTGGTTAGCAGAAAGTTTTATTTCAGATAATATGCTGAACACCAGGAAATGATCATATTTATTATTCTAAGCATTATCATTGTCATTCACTATGAAGTTTTGAAGTAAGGGGTTGTATGCTATGTTTCTATTCCAGAATATTGCTGATTTGTGAATTTTAGTTTGGATATTTTAAATAGTTGTTAGAGAATATATGTTAGCCATTCAGTGCAAAATTCCAGAAGACATAGTTTTAGAAACATCATAAATTAAAATTTGTGAATATAAAAGAATGGTCGAGTTTTTATGTAAGTTGCAAATAAATTTCTTTTATATATATATATATATATGTCACTTATGGCAGTTTTTTTGTTGTTTAGATTATTTCATTTAGATATTTTATTTTTTGAATGTGTGAGAAATGTTCAAATTAAAGACTAATTTTCTGTCAGCGAAATTGATGAAGTGTGCATCTTCTAATTATCTTCATTTCATTCTGTGATAAACTCTGTTAGTATTTCATGGAATCTAGTGTTTCTGTCAACTTTTTATTGTCACTTCTTCACAAAATCAGTAGTATACTTCAATTTTGAAACAAACATTCCTAAACACAGTTTTTCTTCAGCCAAAATAGAAGATAATGTGAAATTACATCAGTATTTATTTCATGACACAGTGACAGATTTATGAAGTTCTTAAATAAGAAGAGATCTTAAATTATTTAAAGCTCAAATTTGGAGAACTGGATAAATTTATCTTTGTCAGAAAGGATTCGAAGCACTAATCTGTAAATGGATCAGGAATAAGAATTCAATCTGTGCATTCGCTTAAAAATATTTATCACCTCTATATAATATCTGATTATTAGAAGTTTGTGGAAAACTTTTGTTTATAAATTACTTGAATGGATTCTTGTAATGGTAATTGAGGTTAAGCATTTTTTTTTTCAGATAAATTCCTGCATTTTAACTAAATAGAAATTCTCACTTAATTTTTAGACCAATGGACTTGTCTCTGATAAAGAAAAACATAGATAATGGTGTTATCACAACAACGGAGGAATTCCATAGAGACATAATGCTGATGTTTCAGAATGCTATTATGTACAATAATTCTGATCATGACGTCCACCAAATGGCAGTTGAAATGCAGCGAGATGTCGTGGAGCTGATAATGGTGAGATGATTCTAGACAGTTTAGTATTTAATAAATAGAATTTTTTCATATTATTCTTTTGTTTTATTTACCAAAGAGATATCTTTTTGATTTGTTTTAAAATTTTATTCCTAATAATGCTCTTAGACATTGATTTTAATCAGACTTTTGTGAATTAGCGAATTCATGAAAGTCTAGAAAGAAAGCAAATACGTAATGTTGCTAGTTAATTACCCAAACCATACATCTCTTACCCTCATGGATTAATGTGTTATAATGCTTTGTTTCATATGTAAAGAAAAATATTCCAATGTAATATTACTTTTAATTTTTAAAAATTCCATTTTAGACTACTTAAGTATAAAATTCCATAGAGAAATGTTCATATTTCTAATCAAAAAATGAATTAGGAGTGTCAATTAAATATTTTTAGTAGTAAATATTGTTCCTGCTTTCACTTGTAACTTTTGAGTCTTTTGAGAAAATTTAAAAGCTGAATTTGCAATTAATAATTAAGTTAAATTATTTCTATAGACATTCTTAAGCACGCAGTCTGACAAAGATGATGTTACTGAACCAGTGTCATCTTTAAGAGGTGCTCGAAAGTCCCAGAAAGGACTGGGGAAACATCCAGTTTCTAGGTAAGTTTTCATATTTTCTCTTTTAAAATGTTCTGTTATTTCAGTGGATGTCAACTAATTAATATAGGAAAGGAATTATTGTCATCATCAGGTGAGAGCACCAAGGATAATAGATGATAGATGGGAGTTTGTAGAAGAAGCATTATCTCATGGGCACTCTAGGGGTAATGCACCAAAGACAAAGGATGAGAGACAGGAGATAAAACTAAATTATTTATTAATTAAAACAACATAATATGAAATAAGGAAAGTATTTACACAGGTAATTATTTACAGTTAGACAGGAAAGATTTAGGGTTGTTACTCACTTAAGTTATCATCTTACATAATTCGGTAGAAGGTTTAGTTAGTTATATAGCTTGGTTACTGCTTACAACACAGATACAATATTATTTAGATAGATAGTTACAGTATTATTTAGAGCCATCGCCGCCATGCTGACGGATGAAAACCTCGTAGCTCGTTGCCTATTGCTCACTTACCCCATGACTGGTCCGTTCGATTTCAAAAAGTCATCTCACGCAGATTCAAACATTACACTGGGTTTTAACGGAGAGCTTACACCTACGCATCACATGATTACCGTGAGAAAGCGCATGATCGCTATCTTTCTGCTGACGCACCAATTATTCAAATGCGCTTGTACGGAAAGTGAAAGAATATTATTAGGAAGGAATTAAACTTACGCTTTTGAGCTAGACTGGGAAAATACAATTCCTACATTAATATGATGGAGAAATACAATTTAAGGCCATTTTATTTTCAAAAATTTGATTTGAATTGTATAGAATACTTTTTACTTTCTGAATATGTATGACACCTAAATTCATAAGCATTTATAAGTAAAGCAAATTATTGAATTTATACTGGGGTTATTTTTTAATTTTATTATTTACTAGCAGTACGCATACAGCATTGCCTGTGGAATCAGGACTTTAACAAAATGAAAAAAGAAAAAAACATTGCCCGCAATGACACGAAAACGTTTTGAAAACAAAATCAAATCAAAAGATACAAATTATTGATTTTCCTTCTTATTTTTCTTCGTGATAATGACATTTGAACTGTAGAAAACAGTACAGAGTATCATAAACTTTGAAGCCACATTATGTAAATAGCTCCTTGAAGTCATATTTAATTTTTTCTAGTCTTCTCTAACTAAAGATATCAGCCATATGTTCGACTCTAAAACAGTATAAAAACAAACAAATTAAAGAATGATCTGTCGATGCGAAGCAAAGGGGTTATGACATCAAGTGGTTTCATTGAAATGCATGTTGTAAAAATATGTCACGCGACCTTGATTACGAAGAATCGTGATGGGAATTTTGAAACAAAAATTTTTTAATACTTCATAAAAAAATTAATTAAAATTCAACCAACTGTTGAATTTTAACCATTCTTGTTTTAAATCATGGAGAAACGTTATATTTATTACTTCAACAAATTTCAAATTGATAACAAAATTAGAACAGCAGATGCAAAAAATTGAAGTTCCAAGTTTTTTAAGGGTTAACCGACTATTCTTTAAAAATTTCTTAAAATTCAGTAAATTACGTTAGAAATTCAAAACCAACTTGCTTGGAATGGAAATCATTTGCTCTTTCTGATGGTATATCTATTTTTTTTTGTACAATTATCTGAAGCCATGCTATTGAGAAATTAGTGCAAAAATCACCCAAAACAACACAAAGTATTAAGTAAAAAATTTTCTAGATAAAATTTTGAAATTCCAGCTTCGAGGTGCATTGAGTCACCATTAAGACTACCTGTGTGCCAAATTTCAAGGCTGTAAGTGCGATAGAATTGTCTGGACATCTCACGCACACAAACATTGCCTTTTATAAGTTTAGACATACCCGATGTCACAACCTTTGGAAAGCTTTCTACATGCATTATGACATCTGACCTGGCGTGCAAAAGGGAGGGAAACAATTTGCATGAATGCAAAAACTTAATTTCCAACAATAAGCACCAGCAAATGCACCTTGCCATCATTGCAGTACTGTGTTATTAATTATTTCTCCTTCTTGAAATGCATTTTAAAACTTTCTTCGATGTTTAAATCATTGAAAAGAAAGTTCAAACCAAACTTCACACTTTTGTTTCTATTTGGAAAGTGAAATCACATGGTTCATCAGTTACTACAACATAAGTTGCGTTATTTAGCTATAGCAAAATAATGCAGTTTTGAGCAGCTGCAGGAGGGAAATATTTATTTATTTTTATCAAATTTAATTCCTCTTTATTTAATTTTTAAATAAATTTTCATTTTAATAATTAAAATGTGATTATAACTTAAATGTTTTGGACTTTTCTATTAAGCTTATTTTGTGGCTGGTCCTGTGCCTCAGCTTATATTAATACATAAAGAATTTCCTTTATTAATTTACAATAGTGTAAATTCTGTGGCTTTCAATTTTTCAAAAGTTCATTTCAGTTTTTTTTTATTTGGGTAGTTGGGTAAACTATATCAAAATAGCTTATGCTATTTAATGATATAGTTTTTATACTGCTAAATTTTATTAACTAGCAGTTCCTGTAAAATTAATTTTCAGTGTATATAATTATAATATTTTCACATAACGAATCATGAAATTGATAGTTGTTGCAAAGTTTATAATGGAATCAGTTCATTTGACTGTGAATGACACTAGAACATTCAAGTAAATGTTGCACTGTTTGATACAGTAGGCATGCTCTGATTATCTAACATTTTATGCTATGCTTACATTTTGAGTATAAAAAAAATGAGCTGTTAATCGATTTTTAGCTGTTTTAATGTGAAAGAGAAAGATGAATTTTGTGTGATAAGGTTTTTCAAGTTTCCACCAAATAATTCTGAATTGTATCTGTATGTGAAAATTTGAACAGAAGTTTCTAAACATACAATCATACTATGAGTGCTAACTTCTTTTAGGTCTGAAGGTTCCCTTACAAACTGGTGTACATATTTATGAACATTTTATAAATTCATTATAAAAAATTAGAAATAATCTAATGGATAATCTAAGTAAGACTGAGCTAGACTGATACGGAAACCCTCCACAATTTCACAGATGTGCCATTGGCAATTGATTTCACCAAAACAGGGATGATATGAATGACGGAGGAGGAAAACTTATTTTTTACTAAACAATATGCTGAAATATTACGCGAGATTTGAATTAAAACAAAATAGTACGATTCAAAAAGAAAACGAAAACTAACAGTGGAAAAGAATAAGTACCCTCAACTGAGTTAACTAGCCATGGAGTTAACTTAAATCAGTGCATTAAGTTGTTAATATCTGATATTTTGTTTTGCTGAGTATTATTTAATTTTTAACTCGTGACTCTGAATCTAGTACTTGAGTAACTTTATCGTAAAAAATTTTGTGACTGACTGGAGTACGTCTCTAACCAAATTTATTTAGACTTGAATTTTTTAGCTCTTCAAAGAAAACTGAGGAAGCAGATTAAGAACCAGATTTTCGAACCATTCATCAGATGCCAATAGTTCCGAAGATGTAACCGATGTAATTTTGTGTGGTGGCTTAGATACTCAATATCTCATTTTCTGTATAAAATATCAATAAATGTCTTTGTTACATTGAATTACAGTCAATTAAGAAATTTATTGTTGTACATCTAAGGTATTCTATTTCATTTTCATATTTTTTTAACAACTTTAAGGGAGAATGACTGACTTTCATACAGAGATTAAAAAAAGGAATCCTATCCTACTATCATTAGACTAATATTTCTTCTATTGATACCATTCTAAATCATAGATTTTGTCACAACAGAATAGAGGATAGTTTTACATTAAATCAGTGGACAAAAAATAAAATTGAGACAGTAAAAAGGCAGGACATGTTCTGATCATTTCTTTTCTGCATTTTCAAAAGTTTTTATTTCTCATTACAGCAACTATGAAAAAAATTTACTTTTCACTGACTAATGATATCAACAACATTTGTTTATTCTGAAATTGTTGTTAAGTACCCTTTGTTTCTCTAATAGTATTTTGCAGAAATTATGTAAAAGAATTATTTTTCACTGACTAATGACATTTATATATACTGAAATTGCTATTAATTACCCTTTGCTTCTTTAACAGCGATCTACAGAAATTATGTAAAAAATACTTTTGACTGGCTATTGACATTGGTGGCATTCAAGTATATTGAAAATGCTATTAATTACTATTTTCTTCTCTAACAGTAATTAACTACTATTTTGAGCTATTATTTCTGATCAGAGCAATGAATAATAAGTGCAACTAAGTGAGCAATGGCTAATATCATTTACATTATTATAATAAATTATAGAATTTTAAAATTACTGCCCAAAATAATTATTTTTGTGAGATGGAACGAAAATACAAATTTAAATTCACACAATGCTATAAAATCATTTCAGTGTGCTTCATATTCTCAGCTTATCATATTATGTCAAAAGTCCTTTACGAATACACTTAGCAAAGAATCTTAGAAAAGTTATATCAAAATGGCAAGTCACATATTACTTTGGCGACCTGCTGATTCACCGAGATTTGTGTACAAAAAATTCCAATAAAATCTTTTATGCTTAGATTGTTCTTAATGGCTCCTTCAGCAGAGTGTTTCTAAATTTCAAATTTTGATAGCCATATTACACGTACTATTTTAGAAGCCTTATACCTGCTGTGTTTATTGAGCTGTGCACCTGTCACTTCTGTCATCTCGCCTAAAATTTGAGCTTTGATCTGAAATGGGAAATTATTAAACTTCAAATAACCCAATAACTTGGTTGCTGAATCTAAACATACTTATAAAAGATATAAGGGTAATAAGTGAAAGCATTCAACATGCATGTTTTTTGTGTAATATGGAATATGTTTTATAATTTTTGTAATATCTTGGAGAATTTTTGTTCACTGATTCAAAAAATTTAGTGCAATGCAATAAGAAAGTGAAACTTCTAGTTTGAAAGGTAGGAATATATTTTATACATCCAAATATATTTCAGAAAAGAGCAGTAGTGCTTAAAAATGTAGAAGTTGTGAAAAATAAAATTCATCATTGTTTATCCCAAAACTATTCAAAATCTTTTTATTAAAACCATACTTTAAAAAGAAATCTACTTAATATGAAGAAAAAAAAGCCAAATCTTTATACCTTGGTTATCAACAATGGTAGAAAGACCCAGAATAAAATATTTGTAGTAACAATGAGATTAGTTTTAAATTTCATTATAGTAATAAAAAGTAACATAAAATAGATGCAAAAATAATTTTAAAAATTTATTAAAATTAGTGGAAAAATTGTACAGGAATTAATTGATGTCACAGAAAAGATAATTTTTTTTAAAAAAAATTACATATCGTGTAAAAATTATTTTAAAACTATAATATTTTTGGAAGTTATTAAGAAAAATTTTAGTTTAATTTTTAATTACTTGAAATTCTAATTTAAATTTCAAAAATATCTCCCAGGTGCACATTTCCACCCTCCAAAATATATTTGTACCAAATTTTATAACTCTGGGTCCAGTGGTCTGTTCTGTAAGTGCCAACACACAAACATTCTCCTGTATTATTAGTAGAGATTTTTGATAAATATAACTTATCCGATCATACCACTGTTGACTCATTATTGACAGAAAAAAACAACTAAATGAATGATTATAAAAACTCTGTGGTTATACCTAATTATCTGAGACTTGCTTATTTGAGTTTTATTTTTTAAAAAATAGAGACTATAAACTGTGATGAACCAATATTCTTTTTCAAGAAAAGTATGATTTGAAACTATAAATGATTCATGTTCCATTTTATATTAAATCTTGCTACACATTCCATCATATACCAGCATAACTTTTTTTTTCCTAACTTTCCCTACAACTTAATATTTTTGTACTTCATCTCTATCTCCACTAATAATAAAGGAGAATGTGTGAGTGTGTTGGCGCTCTGTAGGTCAGACCGATGGACTTAGAACTGCAAAATTTGTCACATAAGCACTTTGGAGGGTGGAAATGTGCACTTCTGAGCCCTTTTTTCGAAATTTTAATTAGAATTTCAATTAATTACAAATTAAGCACAATTTGGGCGTTTTTCCTTAATAACTTTCAAAAATATTACAGCATAAAAATTATTTTTACACCATCTAAAAGTGCAAAAAATTACCTTTCCAATGATATCAATTAAGTTGTTGTACAATATTTTCACAAATTTTAATATGTTTTTGGCATAATTTAAAATACTTTTCATTGTTGCAATGCAACTCAAACTGTTTTCAGTGTTTAAACAAATATTTAAATGCATATTTCTCTTTCGTTGTTGTAATGTGAAATAATATCCTAATACATTTTGCTTTCATATTTTATTTCATCGAAATTTTTGTGAAATCCGTAAACCAAGCTCTTCGAGATATTGTTTTGGTGACATTAAGAAATATATCCAGTTAGCTAAATGGTTATGGTTGCTATGTTTTCATTCTTTCCTCAGCATCCATCTATTATGTCACTGGCCACAAAATGGACTGCGTTGTTTTAATTTTGAAATCAAATGCATATATTACAAGAGGAATTAGAAAGTGAAGAGAGTGCCAACAACATGGAATTAGAGATTACATGACATGGTCAGTTATTTGACTCCATTAGAAACATTATGTAAGCAATGAATAGAAGAGGTCCAAGGTCACTAATAGAACATGGGTTAAATATCTACCACAATCTGAAGTTTAAAATTACGTTAAGAGAACCATGAATATAAAATGATGCAGGATTCTATTGAAATCACATTCCCGGTAAACAAGCTTGTCGCCGAAGATGGCAAGTAGTATGTAAAGAAAATATAGTATGGTAAAGGAAAACTGAGTGAAGATTTAGGTGCCTTCCTTTCTGACAGTTAGGTTCAAAATTTGATACAGATCTACAATATTGGTGACAAAGCCACATACCAAATTTCATTTGTCCCAAGATGTGTTTTGGAGTTGTCGTGTTCACATACTCGCAAATATAAACAGCCAACTCTTTGACAGATTGAGCCAAAATTTGATACATTTCTAATGATAAATCCATCACCAAAATTCATCCATCTAGCTATTTTAATTTTTGTGCTATGTTTACATGGACGAGACAGACTTCCCATAGATGGATTTCAACCAGAATTTGATAGAAATCACAAATCTGGTGAAAAGATCCCACACCTAATTTCATATCTGTAGCTCGTTTCATTTTTGAGTTCTCGTGTTCACAGATTGACAGGCATAATTCCATTTTTTTGGGGGGGGGAGGGGCGTGACTTGGAGTGGTGTGAAATGCAGATTCATCAAAATCTTGATGTCAATTTTTTTCACGATTACAACACTTTGTACATTTTCATATATGAGAGTGTAAAAATTGGTTTTCTCAATAACTCTTTCAACTCATTCGTCATTCAAATGTTGTTTCTTTCTAAAATTCCACATTATGTCAAAAATATAATTGTGGATTCTCAAGAGAGAGAGCAAAGTAAATGTCGACATTATTGATTGCTGCCTTCCTCCCCCCCCCCCTCTTCGGGGGGGCCCCCCTGCATTGAACATTTGAATTCATTTAAATTGAAGAAATATCATTTTTAGTGTCTTCATGGTTTTATATTTTAATAAGAATATGATTCAATTAAATCTATAAATTTGTAGGAACAAATTTACTCCAGCTGTCAGTATCTGTGGAAAGTAATTTGATGCAGTAAAAACTAAAAGTTGCTTTAC
>BGPR01002286.1:140184-184992 GCA_013235015.1 Araneus ventricosus | reverse complement strand
AATATCTTTTTAACTTCGCCATAATCGTTTGCAATCTCATCTGGTTCACTGGCAATTAACTGAGCAACGTCATATGGCAATAAGCCAAGCAAATGAGTTACCCAAGTGTTTTCCAATATTTCAGCTTGTTTGGCCAGACGTTCAAACATAATTAAATATAAACTTATATCGTTTTCATCGGAATTAAATTTTTGCATCAAATGATGAATTTCTAACTTTGGCTTAATCTGCGTACTGTTTACATTTTGATTGTAGACAGAATTTGAATTTAAAAACGTACCTTCTGTTCCAAGGCGTAGTTTTTTGCAGCTCAAATTCCATTTCATCCTTTCGCTTCCGTTCCTCGTATTCCTGTTTTCTTAGTTCAATTTCTTCCTGGCGTCTTCGTTCTGCAATTTCTTGTTCCTCCTTCCGCATCCGTTCCTCGTATTCTAGTTTTCTTAGTTCAATTTCTTCTTGCCTTTTCTGTTCAGCAATTTGGATTTCGTCTTTGCGTCTTCGTTCAGCAATTTCTTCTCTTTCCTTCCTTTCATTGATGATCGTATTCATCCATTCCTTGGCGGTTTCTTCATCGTACTCTTTGCTCGCCAAAATAATCTTTTTCAAATCCTTCAATTTATGGCTGTCATTGACCGTTTCTCCAAGTTCGTCAGCCAATATCTTCAAATCGCACTTCCTTGCTCCAGCGAAGATAGACATTTTCGCACTTTACTACACTTTTATTTACAAATAACAACAAAAAAAAACAAATTTCGTAACGTACTTTGAGATTTAAACTCCTTCCGCCTTACTTAACTGTCGATGAGATTTTCATTCACAGGTTTCTAAATAACCCCACTTCTGATTTCTGTTGGCTTCTCGATTGACATTCATAAGACTTCTTCTAAGACAAAACAAACATTTATTAAGCACAACCATTACACTTCGTAACTGCGTACAACGTAACTTCGTTCAATCGTACCGTACTCATCACTTCTCGTAATCGTCTCTCTCTAGACTATTTCTAAAAATCAAATTCAAAGTAGGTAACATCTTACTGTTGCCACTTACCTGATATCATACACTGATATACAATAATTATGTTGCAGTCATGCTTTTGTCAGGCATAATATGAAATACGCTTACATAAATTTCTGTCCCTCATTCCTATATGTTTTGGCGAAGTGGCCACAAACCGTAAAATACTCACAAACGCCACCCAAAATTTTAAAAACTTTTGGGTGGCGTTTATTTTAATTTTTTAATGAATTAAGAAAAAAAAACATTGTTTTTTTTTTTTTTTTTTTTTTTTTTTTTTTTTTTTGTAATTTCGAATAAATCTCTTTCTCTCATGGATTGTGTGACAAAATAGCGAAGCATCCGAAAATACGAAATAAAAAAATTCAAAAAATATTTTTTCATTAAAATAAAATAAAATACATATTGGTATTTCGAAATAAATAATTTTTTTGATGTTGTTGTTGAAGGCAATTGATGAAGAGAAAATTGACATGAAGTGTAAGTCCAACCGTTGAGAGTATCATCTTATTTTGATCTCCCCTCCTTTTGTATGTAAGCAAATAAAAAATGTCTGAAAACATTTCGAAGAGTTTCGATTGGCCTTCGTTAGAACAGATTACTAAAGAGCACAAAAAATAATGGAAAATCTGTATCAGTGGTACACATATTGGAAATTATCAGTTAGTCCAGAAAAAACGCACTGTCGAGCCAACATTTCATTTGCCGGACTTCAAATTCCATGGAAAGAATCCATAGCATATTTAGTTCAATTTACAAAAAAGAATCAAAATGGTTCGATCCTGAATTGTATCAGAAATAAAGCTGTCAAAAGAATTAATGCACTCAAAGGAATCGCATTCAAGCATTAGAGTCCAAGGACCAGAGATCTTATAACTCTCACAAATAATGGTATTTGCAGCCTCTTTTTCTGGACAAGTCAAATTATTAACAAATTTCCAGAATTTTATATAAAGACATACAGTATTATAAAGACTAAAGAACTTCGTATTGCACTTGGGGTTCCAAAATGGACTCCAAACAAAGTTTTACTCCAAATTGCCGACCAAGAAGTTCTCAGTGAAAAAATCAAACGCTTATCTCTACAATTCTTCATTAAACAAATATCAATTAACTCCTTTACAGCCATAAATAAGATTTAAAAAAAACCCTTTCATCTATAAAAAAAGACTCGGAACAATTCAACATCATTCTCACAGAACCGGAAAATATTCTTTTGGAGAAAACTTCTCTGGTCTAAGCATTAATTGAAAACAATTTCTGGGCCAACTTTTTTACAACTCTCAAGCGATTCATGTTCTATTGTCACTTCAAAATACGTCTTTTAAAGCAAATTTCTCCCGCATTCGAGTATTAATAGAATGTTTAAAGAAACCTTGCAAAATGATTACAAACAATACTTCATTATCGCAACTGATGCTTGAAATCCCAAAGGATAACTGCAATCTCTGGTATCTCGGAATTCTCATCATTTGCTTTTCGAATCCATCACATCAATTCAATCGTTACTTGCTGAAACTTTGGCCATTTGCCAGGCCCTTGACTATCTTACTATCCCATATAAGCTATTACTTTTTCTTACTGGCAGTTTTTCAGTTCGGATTGCATTACAAAAGTTTTCGCCTAAACCTCCATCGGTTATCCACAAGCATGTTTACAAAATTGTGAAAAAAATCTCAAACAAATAAGCATATTGTATCACTTTGGATCCCAGGACAATCTACTACTTTAGAGAATAAAAAGGCGGATTTTTTCGCAAAACTCAGTTACAGAGCATAGCCCATATACTAACTAGATTCCATCGGAAGATATACTTTCCTGTAGCAAGAGCAAAATTCTAAAAAATAACTTCAGAAAATTATAGGGTTCTCAAATATTACGAAAAACTTGGAGAAATTCCTGATATCAGAACCATCTCCAAATGTACAAAGAATTGAAGGGAAGATATCATTTGCGGCAAAATCTTTAGTAAAACATTAATAACACCTGGTCTTTTAAATAAATTTAAGCTTTCGAATAACCCAATGTACAATTCAGTATCAATCAATGTACATTATAATAACAATCTGGATCATATTTTACTTCATTGCTGTATGTATTCAACCATTCGTTATCGGCTCTGGAACAAACTGGGACTTAACCCTTCATATTCAAGGAACTCACAAGCAAAATCTTAGAAAATAAACAAAACCCTAATATTCTCCTTCAAAACCTGAAGTTTTTTTTTTCATTTAGGGGCTGTCCATAAATGATGACACACTTTTTTTCAATATTTTTGACCCCCCTCCCCCCTTTGTCACAAAGTGTCACACTTTACCATACCCCCTCCCCCCTTGTCACATGTCACGCTATATTACATAAACATATACTTGCACATCAGGAACAAAGCACTACGTTATAGATCATATATCAAATTTTATTTTCAAATTTTAACTATGTATTTTAATGACATTTGTGAGCATAACAATAATAATGATTATATGTGTACTTATTTTGTTTGAAATAAGATTAAGGTTTACAATAAAAAACATAATTATTATACGATAGTAATAAAATATTAATATATAAGAGCAATTGAAAACAGTAGTATTTTGGAATTTGATATATTTTGCTTTAAATCTTATCTTTACTTTATGAACACAAAATACTCTTAAACAGATAGAATTTTAAGAAAAACGCCTCAATAAGATCAACCTGTTTGTGCCACTACCAGTTCTATCACTCACCCAGTTGGGGCGAAGTATCTCTTGTTGGACATTCCAAGGGTGTGACAGGGGAAGGTTTTCTTCTAATGGTGAAGAATTTTTGCTGCTACCATATTCTCAGAATCTACGCTGAATGAATTTTTCGAAAAGAAAGGAATATAAGAGAGGAAAAAAATCACATGAAAGTTGTTTTAGCCCCGATTAAAAAAATACCCACATATTCTGGTAATTTCAAAATAACTTCAAAATTTAATCTGCTGATTTTAAATGTTTTTATTTTAACCAAAATGTGTGATGTCACACTTCTTGTTACCCCCTCCCTCCCCCTTGTCACAAACTGTCACAATTTCACGAACGCTCTCCCCCCCTCTAAGCGTGACATCATTTGTGGATGGCCCCTTATTAGTTCGAGCCTTGTGTAAATGCGGGGATGAGAGTCTTTGTAGCTAAAAATCCCATAACCCGGTCTAATCAATCAAACGTTTCAGATAAGAATTAAGCCCACTCATTCCCCCCCCCAAAAAAAAAGAGAAGTTCATATAAAATAATTCTGGAACCTGCATATTCAGATTCTAAGCCTAGCATTGAATGAATTCGAATCGCTGGCACCATGTGGAATGAGAGTTACTTGATAAACGGGGTACTTTTTTTTACATAGCATTAAATTTTTTAAGGGAATGTTTCAGCTTAATTCTTACACGAAACGTTTTTACATGTCTTATGATTAATAAAATTTTGCTTACACGACATTAGAGACATTATGGAGTTTACAGACAAAATAATGACCAAAAATAAGGTTATCTCTACAGCAGAATGCGGTTTACTGCAACGCTCACTTAAATGATCCTGATTACGATCCTCATAGGTTTAAAAATAATTGATATATTTGAGTATAATTTAGTTTTAGATACCAGTAATCGACATTCTTCTTAATGATATTCCACATCTAAAACAAAAGTTTCCCAGTTTAATGGAGTCTTTCCCTCTCCCTGAGACGCATACAAATGCGTATTACGTCATTCACTGGTGATGCGGTCACGTGCAGCTTTCTGCGCTCTGTCATATCTATCTGTATATTTAAAATAATTGGCAAAACCGAAGGACCGTTCCCAAGCCCCAACCACTCGACCGATTTTGTCAGTTTTTATTTCATATGAAAACTCATTACTCCTGGATGTATCATCAGTGTTCGCCTGCCCCCCCCCCCCTCATCATCCTCCAATTTTGAGAGGCATCTGAAAAAAGAACTGTGAAAGAGTTCACCTTCAACAAATGAACCGATTATCAGAATGCTCCTCTTGTATTGAGCAAGTTTAAAACAGTATTTTTGATCTGTCTGCTCTTCAATTAACATGGCACTTCAAGAATATTGTAAAATACCTATTGTAGGTGATGAAAACTGTTTATTTAGGGCGATATCATACTGTTGTGGTGTCTAGGCCTATGAGCGACCAAGTGTAGACAAATAAATGAAATTCTTAGGTTGACCTAATTAATTTATTCACAGCTATGATTTAAATAAAATTTACTTGAATAAGAAATCAGGAATAATTAAATATATATAACGTAACAAAGTTCGTTCAAAGTTCAATTGATGTTCAATGACGTGTCAGAGTTCCACAAGATACGGAGATCAAGAACACCGTATTCTGAACGGCTTCGTAAAAAGATAAATTTCAGGTACAACAAAGGTTCAAGACAGACCTTTAAATTCTCCTATCAGGGTGATAGAATAAGCACGGGACTGCAAGGAGTGCCCGAAAGGTTCCGAAATTCGACGAACCGAGATTTCGAAAGTAATTGCTGGTTCTCAGCGAACGTTGCCAAAGTCCGAATCAATTCGGAACTTTTAATCAGAGCTGGTCACACAGCTCTTTTCTGCGCTGCCGAAGTCTGACACACGTTCGAGACTCCCTAATCGGTTGTTGACACCGCTCTCTTCTTCTTTCAGTTCAACACCCCCGTTTTGTTCGTACCTGAAGGGGTGGAGCTTCGCCTCCCTTTTTTTCCACTGGTCAACCGAACCTACTAACCGGCCAACGACTAATCACCTATGTCCCCAATGGTCGATTTCGACCGTGGGATCCTTCCTGGATATTCTAACCATAAGAGCTATGCAGGTGTTTCATGAAAGTACACCGCTAATCTACTGATAGCCGGTCTGCATACACTGTTTGACAGTTATCCTGTGCATTGTCAACGACCTCAGTTTTGCAGGTGTTATTTTTGCTAATGTAATTTTAATGACCACTGTGTGTGGCTGGTTTGCAGTTTGCTGTCTGAGTGAAAAGTGGTCGACTCTATTCTCGAGGAAAAATGTCCTCGTTGGAAGGGGGAAACATCACACTGTATTTATGTGGAGACGCATATTAACAGTCATTACAATTAAAACTATAAATTTAATAATGATTTAATTACAGATGATATTTATAGATGTGGCTGGTATCTAGATCAAGAACAATTACAGCACCTATATGTCTTTCTGACATCAGGTAAATGAATGGAATCGTCTGTTCCTTAAAAACAGTTCAGAATTCAGGAGCCCGTCTTCAGTTGGGCGTCTCTCCAACTCCATATCTCAGGAACTGCTTTTGTTGTTCCTGGTTGAGGGTGAGGTTCTCTTATAGTGTTGGCGTGGTGTTTCCATATTTGTGGATCTGAAACCTTTTGTGCAGAAATTCGTAACAAATTTGTGCAAAATATTAGAACTCAAATGTTTTTTTTGTTTGTTTTATAGTCTGTTCCACTAATCTATGTGCAGTATTTAAAACTGAAAAAAGTGGTGGTTGAGAGCGCGAAATGTCGGGGCCAGTGCGTAGTAAGACGGGTGCTGATAGTATAAATCAGTGGCGATCCGGGGGGTGCTATGGGCCTGCATCCTCCCCCAGAGCTAAACCGAAATTCTTAACTTTTTTTCAAATCACTACACCTGTTTGTTCTTAATCTTTAAAAAAATAAATAAATAAAACGTGGCAACATTGCTTTCTAGCTTGACAGGCTCAAAACTTTTCCCGCTTTTGTAGTCATTCGACTAGTAGCGTTAACGCGGTCGAAAACATTTTTTGGCTAGTTATTTCAATGCGTTTTTGTTAAATTATCGAAAGTATTGTAGTGTCCTTCGTGATTTTTTTTATTGTCAGGTGAGCAAAGCTAAAATGATTTGACTTACATAAGCCATGAGATCACGACGATGCAAAATTTTTATGACCTCAACCACTTCCGGACCAAAATCCTGGATTCGCCATTGGTATAAATAAAACTGAAACGCCAATTTTTTTTTTTTTTTTTTTTTTTGTACGTTATAGAAATTCTAACTACTGGAACGGTTTTCTTCCAGTTTTGTTTACAGGTACTATAAAGCATAAAGAAGGTTTTAGTGATGTTTCATGACAATAAATTTAACAGTTATTATTTTATGAAACTTTGGATATCCAACTTGTCTGGATATCCAACAGCTCCATTTGGACTGCCGGGCCATTAATGCGTCTGGTGGAGGGAGAGGCTCTCTCGCCCTAGAGGAAATCCGAGCAGGCGGGGGTTCGCGTTTTGAAGGCGGGTGAAGAAATAGATGCAGTAGGGGATTGGAGTGGTCCGTTGCTGACGGTTTTGCGGTTTGCGCGGAGCTGCTGTGAATGACCTACCTAAACAATGGGTTGGAAAATGGAATGACGTGGAGTGTTACCTCGCCATTTACGTGGAGGGGAGCGACCGTGAATGTCGGGCTTGAGAAGTTAAGGGTCGATAGCCTTTCTTTTTTTTTCTGTTGCTCAGCTTAAGCCAGTGGCGAATATAGGTTATAATTTTGGGGGTGGGAGTCAATATGAACAAGATTATCGTTATTTGTGCTTGTGTTTTTAAGTGAACTATCATTCAATGATTAAGCATAGTTTTCAAGGGGCTTTAAATTAAGTGTTGGGACTAAACAATCTAGTTATTATTATTATTTAGTTCTTAATGTTTTCAGTTTATTTTTATAATTGAACTGAACTAATGATTTATTATAAGATAGCACGTTGTTTTTATAACACGCGCGTATTTAACATTTAATTGTATTCGCGTTAATACTATTTTCCTCACTCCCCTTACTTTTTCCCTTACTTAATGTGTTAACTTTTAATATTCTCAAATACATCTCGGGAAGAGATTGGGGCGCTAATGCTGAAACACTTAGGACTACTTACATTGCCCTTATTAGACCTATTTTGGAATATGGATTACCTGTTTATTTTTGCGCTTCTGATTCCAATTTACAGAAGCTAGAGAGAGTGCAGCTGAGTGCGGCTCGCATCATCACAGGATTGAGAAACAGTTGTCCAAATAAAATTGTGTTGTATGAGGCAGACTTGCAGCCACTGAGATTCAGAGGAGGAGCTGGCTTGGAGAAATATTTTAACAAACTTATAAGCTAAGGCTCTCACAATCGCACCTCGTTGTTTTTACGAGGGTGGAAGAGCAACCAAAGGTTGAAGAAAAACAGTCCTATGAGCCTAGCTACGGAGTTGAATCTAATTAGCCGGGAGGTTGAATGCCACTGCCTAAAAAATTGTATTGATCCATCGGAAGGACTATTGGGAGTATTCTTCCATACCGAACTACTGAAGGCCGTAAACAAAGCTGATACAGTTCCGGCTCTCATGAAGCAGATGGCACTCCAGTTAATCAATGAAATCCCTGGAGTGGATATCCAGATTTACACAGATGGGAGCAGAAATGAAGAAAATCAATCCGGGAGTGGGATATATATTAAGACTCCCGGAGAAGTCAGAAAAATTAAATTAAGAAACCCGGATAATTGCTCGGTGTTTAGAAGTGAACTGTTGGCTATTGAGGCCGGACTCGAGGCCATTTTGAATGAAAACAATTACGGAGCGGTATGGATATTATCAGATAGTCGAAGTTCAATACAGCACTTTAAATACTGGAACAACGTGGGCGATCGTACTGGCACCTCTATTTTGAAATTACTTAGACATATAGGCGTGGATCATGAGGTGCACCTCCAATGGATACCCTCCCACGTGGATATTTATGGAAACGAGGTTGCTGACGATTTGGCGAAGCAGGGCACGGCTGAACCTTTGTGTTCAGCCCCCTCCTTAACATTTGACAAGATTTATTCCATCAGAAAAAACAAAGATTTAAAGACGTGGAGGGTCCCTCCATCCCATGATTGGTATAAGCGGAGCAGTCCTGGTGGCTCCATTGGCCTTTCCTGTGATAGAGCCGACCAGACGGCGCTGTCTAGATTTGTTAGCGGTCACCTGAGGAGTTGCTCCTTTAGCCATGGTAACAAAGTTTTTCCGGTCTGCGCAAAGTGTGGAGTAGCGAGTGCGTCCCCAGAGCACATCCTCTCTTGTCTCCGTCTATCTAGGGAGACTTTCGAGACGGATCCTTTGCTTGCTCTCAATTTTTTGAGGGTGAGTGGGCTCATGGATGGTGTCTAGCTGCCGCTAGACAGAGAGGATTAGTAACAACAAAACAACTTTTTTAAATAAAGATTTTTTTGCTCTGGTCCCAACAACCCAACAAAAGTAAATTTTTACAACGGAAAAGAATGTTTGTTTATTATTTTTGAGCTATAAATACGATGTCATAAAGTGAATACATAAAAAATAAAGAAGTTTGCCTTTTTATGTAAAGTTTTCAAAACGAAGTCAGATTTCTTGGTACACTAGCAAACTTATCAAGAACTTCTTCATCGCGTATTTTAATGTCTCTATGGATCGAAAGCAATGCTAGTCCGTTAAGCCTACTTTCCGATGTGGTATTTCTTAAGTAAGTCTTCATCTTCTTAACTTGAGAAGCTTCTTTGCACGGTTGCAACAGA
Organism: Araneus ventricosus; assembly: GCA_013235015.1. Lineage (NCBI taxonomy): Eukaryota > Metazoa > Arthropoda > Arachnida > Araneae > Araneidae > Araneus > Araneus ventricosus. Next base: position 175,443 of record BGPR01002286.1, on the reverse strand, counting down.
AACAGGCATAACTGCTAGTAGTTTGAAGAGACTATAAATGTTGGGAAAGAAAGTCTTGTCACATTTTTCTAGAGAACTAATGGCTGTTTTGGGAAGATTTTTACAGTTTTTTCCTGACTCCACTTTTCTTTCGACAACATAAACTCACTTTATACGACCTCTTTGTGTGACAAATCTTCTTCTTAGAAATTGAAAGCAGCTTCCAATGAACAGAAATATGTTTTGGTACAAAATTCTGGAAGGATGTGTTGTAAGGATGCAACTGTTTCCTTGTGAGATTCAAAGCGTTCCTTCAGTTAATTACAAAAATCATCAAGGTAAGGTACATAAACAGCTCGTCGATAGTATTCTTCTTTTGTGCTGTAGGGGACGTTGTTGCGGGCTGTTTGAAGGCGACAAACTCTTGGAATCTCTTTAATGTGGAGTTTTGCAGAGATTTCCTTTACTTGAGCATACATGGTTTTAAAGTTGTCATTAGCATTTACCATTTGTTTAGATAGCAGATCTAAGACATTTGTAACATTTGTCATGGCTTGAGAAAGATCTATGGTTGTTTTTTTTAAGCTTCTCAGATAAGTTAAGTGTAGTTAACAGCATCCGGCACAAAACAAAAAGATTGACAAGAAATTGAAATTGACTGATAGAACTACTTAGAGCATGTGCATGTGCATCTGCCTTAGGTGCTGAGTCACGTGATTCTTCTTCTATTTTCAAAAGACAGAAGGATTGGTTTTAAAATATCTTTAAATAAAGGCGCCGAGTCGTGCCTTTCCACCCATCGTGTTTCACATAGTGAAATAAGTTTTTTTTTCTGTTCAGGACAACAGTCAGATATCGTTGATTTCAGTATTTCAGTTCTTTTGGCTGAAATATGAAAGAATCTGCAGACTTCTTTGATAACGCCCATACAATTTCTTATCGAAGGAAAGTTACTTGCACCCGACAAACAGAAATTAAGACTATGTGAAGAACAATGTGTATACAAGTCTAGTGGTAGTTTTTCTTTGATAGAAGCTTGTAACCCTCTGAATTGCCCTCTCATCGTGGCAGCTCCATCGTATCCTTGACCTCTCATTTTCTTTAAGTCAAGCACTAAACTTGACAAGGTCTCTAACACTGTGTTAGCTAATCCTGCACCAATCACGTCATAAACGGGGACAAAAGTTAGGACATCTTCTCTAATTTTGTATGATTGGTCTTCAATATACCGTACACAAAGAGAAAACTGTTCTATTTGGCTAATGTCAGTGGTTTCGTCTGCTAAAACGGAATAAAAAATAGATTTCCTGACATTTGTCACAATTTGAGATTCGATTAAATGACCAAACGTGTTAATGAGCTCGTTTTGAATAAAAGAACTTGTGTTCATGTTCCTCCCACCACTGTTCATTGAATGGTCTTTAAGGTCATTATCTCCACTGTCAGCTTTGTATCTCAGCAGTGATCGAAAATTTCCGTCATTTTTTTCTGGCTCTTCTAGGCCTATTCGTCCACCGTCACGATGACCTTTTATTGCTATTTGCTGACTTCCACAAAATCTTAGAGTTTGTATTCTAGGGATTAGTCTTTTTCTGTTTTTTTTTTCAATATCCAATCTTCTTATAGCATTGACTTGATTGATAACACTCTCAATTATTTTGTAACAATGGATTTTGTGTTTTCAGCAATCAAAACTGATGTTTTACAATATGTGCAATTTTCATGCTCGCGAAACATTTCCTTGGCTTTTTTCAAATTACTAAAAGCCTGTGTTACTAATGCCCCTGTTACTTGGTGATCTCCTTTTCCTACACTTTTGGAATGCGAAAATATTACGCAATATTTACATAAATATCCGGATTTTTCTTCAGAATAAGATAACCACTCAAATTCTTCTAACCATTTCATTTGAAGAGATCTAGTATGGTTTGAATGTAGAACTACTAAAAGTAGAAGGAAATTTGTATACAGGTTGAGGTTTCCAAACATTTTCAACAAGCGAAATTTTTTCTTCATTTGTCAACGAACAAACGGAATTGCTTTGACAATAGTTTCCAATATCATAGATATTTTTTCTTACTTGGTTGAAGTCCAGCGCAACTCGGGCTGGATCAACGGTATTGGTATTTGCGACACCAGAAGAAGCATTGTTACTGGCATAGCCAACTTCAGCACTGTCACTAACAGGCCTATTTACACTTTTTGCAAAAAGTTTTGAATAGAAGCTTGTCTCTTCATTATGAATGCTTAATAACGCCTTAAGATTGCAGAACAGCAAAGTGCAGATGATCGCAAATACACAGCTATTCAAGAAGTTCACTAACTCAATAAGCAGAGAGCTACAGATAAAACAACTCGATAGACAAGCAGAGAAAAATTTAACACACGAGCTAACCGCATAAGAATGAACTAAATCCTAGATAGGAGATGGTTGATGGGGTGCCTAGACCCCCGAAGGGAGCTTATTCTCGATCCGATGAGTCTTGCTAAAATATGGCTTTGCAATAGCGTGACCTGAACTAACTCCTGTTGCCGATCGCCCGCTTATACAGGATCAGTTGGCGAGCTTGGCGACCTTCTGTAATATTCCAGAATCTTCGAACCTATTCGAGATTTCAGCTAGGTCTATTCACTTGGCAACTTAGTTTTCTTGCCAAATTTGGCGCCAAAGTTGTATATGTATAGGCACAACATTTTGCGAATAAAATACGTTATTCAGTCAAATTCACGGTACTCCTGGTGCACTCTCTCTATATTTTTTTGGAAACTAAACGTACGGAAATTATTTGCGAGCAAATGCCAACTGAATAATAACTAATAACAACTTTTAATTTTTTTCTGATTTCGGGAGGGGCCCGGGTCCCCTGTCCCCCCATATATACGCCCTTGGCTTAAGCATGTGACTCCTCGATGGAAAGCTTACAGAAATTACATTCTGCTTTACCTTTTCTCGGTCCAGTAGCTTTAAGCTTTATGAAATTAGGGATGGAAATGATGTTGATGGGAGAAATTTTATTTTCTCTCTATCTCCTTGCTGTTGAGGATAGAAAGATGATTAAAATTAGACGAATTATTGCGCCATCATAACGAGTAACTTTCTGTGCTGAAAGTTTTTTTACTGCTGCCATCCCCTAGAATGTTCATTTAAGTTTTGTTGTTCTTACCTCATTCAATTGCTCTTCCTTATATTATTGTTACTCATGTATAAGGATTATATGCATTTTACCAACCTTAGCCCACAGGGCTGTCTTATCCAGTGGGCTAACTGAGCTGCAGCCCAGAGGATCATTGATTTAAAGGCGCCTACAAATTTACTATATTGATTTTACTAGCTATTACCCGCGACTTCGTACGCGAAGAATTTGAATTACTAATTTTTTTAATTCACTAATGCAATGAAAAGAGAAATTTAAAATTTTGAGGATTGAATTTAATTCTCCGTTACTGTAAATTGTATCATTGTACTCAATGGTATCATCAGCCCTTATCATCCACCATGCTATATGTCATCCGCTTCTACCGTTCAAAAGAATACATAAAACAAAATATATCTTCGTACATTTTCCTTTAGTTAAAATTGACATTAGTTTCTAAATTTTAATCTAAAAACTCTTGCAACTATATCATATCTATCAATAGATTTCTGTTCTGGTGTCAATTTATCGACAATTTCTTGAATAAAATCTGATAATGAAAAGATAGAAACATAAATAACTAAAATTAAATATCTCAGAAAACTCATCAAATGAAACTATATCCAACTCAGAAAATGAAAATCAAGCGTCGAGTTAAGTAATTTCAGTTATTATTCCACAAATTAATTATTTATTTATTTTCTCAGCAATTTCGCATAATCGCGGTTTTCTTTATGATCACGTGATGTTTGACATTAAAAACAAGCTATTCCAAATGTTTACGCATTCCTTAAGGATCACGTGACAGTTGATTCAAGAATAAAGTTGTAATCTTCATCGCTAATCGCTGAGTCAATGGGCCTTTCTTTGTTAATTATTTAATTGTTGTTTGTAATCAAAAATATTGCATTTATGATAAAATCACATATCCTATGTCCATTCCTGGGTTTCAAGCTACAACTCTGCCAATTTTCATCCAAATCGGTTTGGTAGTTTGGCCGTGAAAGAGTAACAAACAGACAGACACACTTTCGCATTTATTATATTACTAGCTGTTACCCGCGACTTCGTGCGCGAAGAATTTCAATGATTCTTTTTTTTTAAATTCACGAATGTAAATATTTTGTTGCATTTTGAAAGGGGAAAGTAAAAGTTCTGACGGTTGATAATACTTAATTGGGCGGCTGACAGGAGTATACTGTACATGTATGCTGATATAGTAATGTACATAGTTTATCTGTGCTAATACACTTTTGTATATCACGTCATTTGCACAAATGTAGAGGTTGTGTGGGCTGGACACACGTGAACACGCCACATAAAGTTAGTTGCCCATGCGAAAAATATGGTTTTTCCAAATGTACGCCTGCCACTTTCAGTGTCTGGCCCTGAGCTTGGCAAATGCTATTTTTAAAGGGATTTGTTACCTTTTAAACTGAGATGATAAATCCTTCGGTATGATCGGAAGTAGTGGAATTAAAACACTCTCTCTTCTCCCTATATCAGTCATAACAGTAGCTTTCATGACGTTTGGACCTAGGTGTGTAATTTGTAACCTTTGTGGTAAAGATTTTATATTTTATTTATTTACTCTTTATATAGATATTATTAGAAGTACTAATTTATGAACTTTTGAATTGATACATGATTATAAACTTTTAAGTTTTCCATTGATTTTCTTCTTGAAATTTTGGATATCTAATTTGACATTATACCTGTTGACTCAACATACACCTCATTATCTGCTCTCAGTTATTCAAGATGGATCTATACATATGTAAACAAGCTTAAAGTCTCAAATCATTAATTCAATTAAACATCTAACATTTCACAAAATCAATAATTAAAAATCTTCACTCATTGTAATATCTCAGCAACTGGCATAAAGTGCAACTTCAATTTAATTTCAGTTCTTAATTAATCTTTAAAATAATCACCAAATTCAACACCAAAACAATTCATAAAGATCTTTAGTTTTCGTTGTGTTTTTTTTATTAAAATTTTAGATGTTATATTTTATAAAGTTAACCCAGGAGCATTCCAAATAGCTACCTCCATCATTGTCATTAAGGTGGTGAAGAAAAATCAGAGACCGGATTGCCTTTAACTAACATATTTATTAAACAATCAAAATTATAGTTAAACAATCAAAATTGCCCTACTATCTTACAAACAAAATTCTCTTAACTCAATTTTGTTTTATAAACAAGGTTAATACTTCACATAAATATCAAATTACAAACATAAAACTTGAATACTTCACATAAATATCAAAATACAAACACTAAAACTAAATGGAATAAAACACAATAATAAAAAAATGATTCTATGTTCATGTATTAATTTAGTTTAGGGTCGACCCAGAGTTTATAAAAGACACATTAATCCACATTCAAAATTTAATTAACTTTACTGTATCCTCAGCATTAATTCAATTTAATTTTATCTCATTAATATCAAGCTCATATAAAAGAAATTTTTCAATAGTGGCCACTAACAGTTTAATAATTGACATAATCTTTACTAAACTTATTCTTATATTTTGTCTCCAAAAACTATATTAATTGTCTTTTTAATAATTAACGAACATATCTCTATGTATAAACATTGTTACCCCAATTGAAACACAATCAATTACAAATACCTAGTGATTCATAAAGTGACACACAATTATCTTAGCAACTTAACATAACACTCAGTTATAGATTTTATACCTATCATTGATCTTTTTTTTATATTAGACATCTTAGAACATACATATAATATAACAATTAGTAATCAGACATTCAAATGTAATTTAATATTTATACCAATACATAAATGTTAATTTTATAATTTAAATATCTCATCATAAGGTAAAAATTTATAAGTAGGTTTTATACATATTAATCTTCACCAATTCGTCACTTATATTCCAATTTCTTAAGATTTAAATTAATAATGTGTTCTACTCAACTAACGCTTACGTTTTCAAATTAATTAAAAAGAGTTTCGAAAATTATTGCAAACCCCCTTTTTTTTTTTACTGCAATAATAACCAATTCATTTACATATCATTTCTCTATGTCTAATTCACATATAAAATTTTAGTCCATATATTAATCGAATATTATTATCTTCCTTCAAGCACATTCTAGAATCCTACTTGATTTAATATCAATTAATAATACTTGCCATTTACTTAGCCTATTATTTACTTCACACAAGCAATTCTTTTAAAATTATCATAACAACATGTCTTCAATAAGTGTTGGACAATAAAAGGGATATGGATATTAATGATAAAGTATCAGATTAAAATTTCGACACTGCAACATAATATTTCATGATCTTATTTTACATAATAATAGTTTTAGTAATCAATTGACATCCCTCAAATCGTAATTGGTGTACAGTCCCTATTTCATTATAATAAAGTAAAATTAATACAGAAAAAAAATAAAAAACTTAACTGAGTAGATTTGGTAGCCCGAAGCTGCAGTCAGTCCCGGATTTTGGTCCCAATTATGCCATAGATATGGAGATGGCATATATGCTGCGTCGGGGATAACTCGATGCTCTCCATGATTCAGGCACGATGTACTGGACCTAGATAATTATTCGATTCCGATTCCTGAATTTAATTTTTATTTCCTTGCCGAATAAACTTTTACGAAGATTTTGGCGCAGCAGTGCTGTTTCACGATAAAGGAAGTCCCATACTGGCGAAACACATAGGATGGTACATTACATGTACGGAGTTCTCAGGCACAAGGACGCGTATGTAGGTGCACCTTCAAAATTTTCTAGTACAGCGGCAAGAACCCCGGCCTCGGAAAGTGTGGAAACTACACCGGAGAAACCCCGCTATCCTTTCCTCAGTTATTTTAGCATTCTTCTTTCTTCAAGGCCAAAGCCTCTCTCCCAAGCGGAAGCTCCTCCAAAAGAAAAAACTTCCCAATACCGCAATTATCAATTAAAGCCCTCGGAAAATTTTTAAAAGCTGGCAGACACGCAAGTCTCATTCTTCACACATTCCCGATCCTTCGGGGTCGGTGAGAAAACCCCTACAGCCTTTTTACGGCATCCTCCTTCCTTGAATGCCAAAAACGCTCTGACCCAGAAGGAAAGCCAAATTCCAATCACTCCCACGAAGGGACCCTTCTATTTTTTTATTTTCTTTAGGAACGGGGCGCTCCGTCAGGAGAAAAAGCGCAAACACCCATCCACGACGAAAGGGGTGAATGACCCTCCCAGACGAAACTCCCCGCTTGAAGTTGGGGAAAAAGACTTTATCTGAAATCCAAGAAAACTCTACACAACACCTTGTGCCATTGCGCAGTCTCGGTATATCGAGGTTACGTATTAGTAATACTGGCATACCGACTATCAATCTCGGCTTGTCGGAAGGTGCCCCGGACAATTCTAAGATGTTGAAGAACTCTACAGGATATGATGTTCCTTGTTAATGCCCATTACCGTATCTACAGATGGATATTCTGTAATATCTCACTGTGAAAATTAAACAAAACATTGAGAGAATAATTCACTAACGTCATTGGATCACTGTGTAACCGTATTAAAAGCTGTAAATGCTACCACAACAGGAAACCGAAAGTGTAAAGTCTCCTTTGTTGTTTATGGTCAAAGAAAGCAATATTTTCTTATATTAACTTTAACACTGGCAAAAACCTGCGCGCGAAACAGTAATTTGGCTTGAATTTATTTCTATAAGAATAAAAAGTATTGTTAGAAATTACGTTAAAAAATATTTTTAAACCTTTATAGCAATCAGAGAAAACATTTCATCGCAATGGAATTAATAGCATTAAAAAGATCATTTTCTGGTCTTCAAAATGGCATAAAAATAATTGTTGTCTAATAAATATTTCAGAAGTTATTGGCAAGAAACTTCTAAGCATTAGGCTTAAAAGAGGCTAATTTTCGCTATTTAATTAAATATCTTAAGAACTAATTAACTCTGAAAGTTAAAAATAGCACCTTTGACCAAATAGAAATATGCTCTAGAATGTCGTGTGTAAATTTCATGTCGCTACCGTTCACCGTTTAGGGGGAGTTCTTGTGACCGACAGACAGACAGATATATGTAATTTTCACCTTATTTTATAGATATTTATAAACAAGCAAAATTTACAGAAATAAAAGTAAATTAGTTCAAAGTCTAATCGTTGTCTAGCAACGGAGTAGCTATAAATTTGCGTTATTTCAAAATCGTCTGCATGTAAAAAATTATTAAACTTTAAAAAATGAATAAAAATTGAAGGAAAAACGTCACAGAAATACAATTGGTATCACTGAAAAGGTAAAATTTTGCACTTTAAGATGGGATAAAAATGATTTTTATCGGACAATTTGTTCCGAAGTTACAGGGGAAAAAAGGATTACGTGATAGTTGATTTTAAAAATAATTTATTCCACATGTTTTCGCATTCCTGAAGGATCACGTGACAGTTGATTGAAAAATAAAATAATCTTCATCGAGAATCGCTGAGTCAATGGGCTTTGTTAATTATTTAATTGTTGTCTGTAGTCAAAAATAATTACTTTAACGTGATTTCACCTAGCCTATGTCCGTTCTTGGGTTTCAAGCTACAACTCTGCCAATTTTCATCCAAATCGGTTTTGTAGTTTGGTCGTGAAAGCTTAACAAACAGACAGACAGACACACTTTCGCATTTATTATATTATTAAAGACTAGCTGTTACCCGCGACTTCGTGCGCGAAGAATTTGAATTATTCTTTTTTTTTTTAATTCACGAATGTAAATGTTTTGTTGCATTTTGAAAGGGGAAAGTAAAAGTTCTGACGGAGATAATACTTAATTGGACGGTTGACAGGAGTGTACTGCACATGTATGCTGATATAGTTATGTAAATTGTTTATCTATTCTCATATACTTTTGTATACCACGTTATTTGCACGGATGTAGAGGTTGTGTGGGCTGGACACACGTGAACACGCCATGTATAAATATTTGTTGCCCATAGTTGCCCATACGAAAAATATGGTTTTTCCAAATGTACATCTGCCACTTTCAGTATCTGGCCCTGTGCCTGACAAATGACATTTTTAAAGGGATTTGTTGCCTTCTGAACTGAGCGGATAAATCCTTCGGCATTATCGGAAGGCGTGGAATTAAAATACTCTCTCTTCTCCTTATATCAGTCATAACAGTAGCTTCCATGACGTTTGGACCTTGGTGTGTAATTTGCGACCGTGTGCCATATTGCGCAGTCTCGGTATATCGAGGCTGCGTATTAGTAGTACTGGCACACCGGCATTCAATCTCGGCTTGTCGGAAGGTGCCCTGACAATTCTAAGATGTTGAAGCGCTCTACAGTATATGATATTCCTTGTTAATGCCCATTACTGTATCTACAGATGGATATTCTGTAATACCTCACTATGAAAGTTAAACAAAACATCGAGAGAATAATTCACTAACGTCATTGGATCACTGTGTAACCGCATTAAAAGCTGCAAATGCTACGACAACAGGAAACCGGAAGTGTAAAGTCTCCTTTGTTGTTAATGGTCAAAGAAAGCAATATTTTCTTATATTAACTTTAACACTGGCAAAAGCCCGCGCGCGAAACAGTAATTTGGCTTGAATTTATTTCTATAAGAATAAAAAGACTTGTTAGAAATTACGTTACAAAAATATTTTTAAACCTTAATAACAATCAGAGAAAACATTTCATCGCAATGTAATTAATAGAATTAAGAAGATAATTTTCTGGTCTTTAAAATGGCATAAAAATAATTGTTGTCTATTAAAAATTTCAGAAGTTATTGGCAAAAAACGTCTAAGCAATAGGCTTAAAAGCGGCTAATGTTCGTTACTTAATTAAATATCTTAAGAACTAATTAACTCTGAAAGTTGAAAATAGCACCTTGTGTGTAAATTTCATGTAGCTAACGTTCACCGTTTAGGAGGAGTTCTTGTGACCGACCAATCGACCGACAGACAGACAGATACATGTAATTTCTGCCTTGTTTTATAGATATTTATAAACATAAGCAAAATTTTCAGAAAGAAAGATAAATTAGTTCAAAGTCTAACCATTTCCTAGCAGCGAAGTAGGTATAAATTTGCGTTATTTCAAAATCGTCTGCACGTAAAAAATTATTAAACTTTAAAAAATGAATAAAAATTGAAAGAAAAATGCCAGAGAAATAAAATTAATATCATTGAAAAGGTAAAATCTTTAACTTTAAGATGGTATAAAAAGTAATTTTTATCGGACTATTTGTTCCGAAGTTACAGCGGAAAAAAGGATTACGTGATAGTTGATTTTAAAAATAATTTATTCCACATGTTTTCGCATTCCTGAAGGATCACGTGACAGTTGATTGAAAAATAAAAATCTTCATCGCGAATCGCGGAGTCAATGGGCTTTCTTTGTTAACTATTTTTAATCTGTAGTCAAAAATAATTAATTTAACGTGATTTCACCTAGCCTATGTCCGTTCTTGGGTTTCAAGCTACAACTCTGCCAATTTTCATCCAAATCGGTTTTGTGGTTTGGTCGTGAAAGCTTAACAAACAGACAGACAGACACACTTTCGCATTTATTATATTATTAAGGACTAGCTGTTACCCGCGACTTCGTGCGCGAAGAATTTGAATTATTCTTTTTTTTTAATTCACGAATGTAAATGTTTTGTTGCATTTTGAAAGGGGAAAGGAAAAGTTCTGACGGTTGATAATACTTAATTGGACGGCGGACAGGAGTGTACTGTACATGTATGCTGATATAGTTATGTAAATTGTTTATCTATGATGATATACTTTTGTATACCACATTATTTGCATGGATGTAGAGGTTGTGTGGGCTGTACACACGTGAACAGGCCACATATAGTTGCCCATGGGAAAAACATGGTTTTTCCAAATGTACGCCTGCCACTGTGTGTCACTGCGCAGTCTCGGTATATCGAGGTTACGTATTAGTAGTACTGGCACACCGACTATCATTCTAGGCTTGTCGGAAGGTGCTCCTGACAATTCCAAGATCTTGAAAAGCTCTGCAGAATATGATGCTCCTTGTTAATGCCCATTACCGTATCTACAGAAGAATATTCTGTAATATTCTCTGTGAAAATTAAACAAAACATCGAGAGAATAATTCACTAACGTCATTGGATCACTGTGTAACCGTATTAAAAGCTGTAAATGCTACCAGAACAGGAAACCGGAAGTGAAAGGCTCCTTTGTTATTTATGGTCAAAGAAAGCAATATTTTCTTATATTAATTTTAATACTGGCAAAAGCCCGCGCGCGAAACAGTAATTTGGCGTGAATTTATTTCTATAAGAATGAAAAGTATTGTTAGAAATTACGTTAAAAATATTTTTAAACCTTTATAGCAATCGGAGAAAACATTTCATCGAAATGGAATTAATAGCATTAAAAAGATCATTTTCTGGTCTTTAAAATGGCATAAATATAATTGTTGTCTAATAAAGATTTCGGAAGTTATTGGCAAAAAACGTCTAAGCATTAGGCTTAAAAGCGGCTAATGTTCGTTATTTAATTAAATATCTTAAGAACTAAATAACTCTGAAAGTTGAAAATAACACCCTTGACCTAAAAATATGCTCTAGAATGCCGTGTGTAAATTTCACGTCGCTACCGTTCACCGTTTAGGAGGAGTTCTTGTGACCGACCAATCGACCGACAGACAGACAGATACATGTAAATTCTGCCTTATTTTATGGATACTTATAAATATAAGCAATACTTTCAGAAATAAAGGTAAATTAGTTCAAATTCTAACCATTTCCTAGCAAATGAGTAGCTATAAATTTGCGTTATTTCAAAATCGTCTGCACGTAAAATTTAAAAAATTAATAAAATTTTAATGAAAAATGTCACAGAAATAAAATTGGTATCATTGAAAAGGTAAAATTTTTACCTTTAAGATGGTATAAAAATAATTTTTATCGGACAATTTGTTCCGAAGTTACAGCGGAAAAAAGGATTACGTGATAGTTGATTTTAAAAATAATTTATTCCACATGTTTTCGCATTCCTGAAGCATCACGTGACAGTTTATTGAAAAATAAAAATCTTCATCGCGAATCGCGGAGTCAATGGGCTTCCTTTGTTAACTATTTTTAATCTGTAGTCAAAAATAATTAATTTAACGTGATTTCACTTAGCCTATGTCCGTTCTTGGGTTTGAAGCTACAACTCTGCCAATTGTCATCCAAATCGGTTTGGTAGTTTGGTCGTGAAAGCTTAACAAACAGACAGACAGACAGACAGACAGACAGACAGACAGACAGACAGACAGACACACTTTCGCATTTATTATATTATTAAGGATTAAGGATAAAGGATTTTAATTTTGAACCAAAAATTGTATTTAATTTTACATATGAAAGGACGCCAAATTGCGAAATCGTAAGACGTTATTCAGAGAGAAGGCTTTTTTTTTTTGCCTCTGTATTATTTGATTAGGTAGGCAGTTTCTTTGACCCATAGGCGTTCAAATTCTTAGCTATGCTTCTGATGGGCGATGACAGTTTAACAAGTAACATTAAGATAAAAAGATTAAATATTCACAGTAATTAATTATCCAAATAACTTCTAAAAATTCCAAAACTGTCAAATAATCTCATGTCATTACTTTAACCGCTTCAACAGACTGAAGTAGATTTTGAGTTTGCTCTTCATTTTTGGTAACCGATTAGTTGAAATTTTTCCAATAGTTTTTTGTCCCTCGTTCTGCTGTGCTATTTACTACATTTAAGTTCTTGATAAAAGTGTCCATTTCTTTGAACCCGAAATCTTCTTCCCAAGCACTTAGAGGGCTGAAATTTCATATAGACCCTGTTAGGACCAAAAGGAATGAGAAAGTCCCATGGAAGCAATGTTTCTTAACAAAAACAATTTTTGAGACGCCCTAGCTTTTGGCTTGTCGAGAGGAATTTTTGTTATGGCGCAAACGCTTTATTAAGGTATCCGCCTACGTTGAAAGCCCATTTTCGAACGAGAATATTAAAAAAAATGTTAGTGTTTTATCTGAAAACCTATTGTTTTAAATTTTAAAAAACTGCGTGAAATTAGAGACATTTCAGTAGAACTAAGCTGAAAATGGAACTGCAAACAATATAATAAGCAAGCATTTTTTCATTGTTTTTATTTGGGTTATTCAAAATTTGCTGTTTATTTTTGCTTCGTTTCCTTTGCCATATATCTGATATTATTTTGGAATATTTTCAGTACAAATTTCGTTATTTTTTCATGGCATCCCTGTAAATTTCGAAAATTTGAATCTTTGCAGTGTTTTGATTCTTCATTGATGCTGTAATTTCTTGCAATAAAAGCATGGAAAGCATGTAAATGGTACTTTTGACATTGCTAAAAGTATATCCAGGTCTGTTAATATTAGTTGCTAAAAGTATATCCAGGTTTGTTAATTTAGTTGCTAAAAGTATATCCAGGTCTGTAAGCATGATATTCAAGTTATTTGACTGAAGAAATATGTATTGAAATCTGCCGATGCCGGCAGAATGGCACATCACAATAAAAACTCATTACAGTCAGGATAACGATGAACAAAACAGTCCTCAAATTGTGAAAACTTTAAAAATGAATTAAGCATAAGAAAAGAAGGAATAACCCGCAAAATTAAAAAGCAATATTTAATTTTATGAAATTTGAATATCCTGAGTACCCATTTTAATTTACTAATTAAAAACACAATTCAATTGGAATTCGGCGATTAATATTCGGAAATTAATATTGATTTGTGGAAAACCTCTCATCATTTTGTTTCTCTTAGAGAAAAACAGAAATTCTGCTGGTTGCAATGCCTATAAACTTTCTAAATCTTAATGGTATTCGCTGGAATTTTTATATAAGCTGCCTTAGATATCTGGCTTCGACGTTATGAAAGAAAATTTACGCTATGTTTCGCGCATGCGCAGTTAAAATGTATTTACTATAAATTCTCATATTTCCTCAAATATTCAAGCTATTTAGTTCAAATTTTAATACAATGTTTCTCTAACATATTGTCGAGTATTCAGTAAGTTGCACAAAATTTGGCGTAAAACTCTGCATGTTATAAGCAAAATAACGTGCGATTTGGGATGTTTTAAGAAACATTTAAATTTTCTCGAATATTCAAGATATTTTTATGAAATTGCATGTAAGCAATGTGGATAAGAATCAAGGCCATCTTATCCAATGGGCTAATTGGGCTGTATCATCCAAAGGAGGCTAAAAATTTATAATACTGATTTTACTTTAATTTCAAACCAAAAAATACAATTAAATAAAATTGTTAATATTTTAAACGTAAAGATATGATTAGGGTTTGTAACTAGACAGTCAACAATTTTGTAATGTTACATAAACATGTATATATCATTTCAAAAAATATTCATACAGAGGCAATCAGTGAGAAAATTCCTAAGTTATACGTGTAATAGAAGTTACCTGCAATACGGAAGCTCACTTGTAAAATCCTGTTTTGTAAAAAACGCTGATGTGCAAAATTGTAAAGCGTTTATCAGAGAACAGGTTACGGTTGTTGTTTTTTTTATGCTTCTCAATTATTGTATAAGGTTAGTATTTTAATTGGGCCACAAGTTCTCAAATTCCTAGTTGCGGTTCTGAAGGGGCGCCAATTACTCTAGCCCAGGGCGCTAACATTTTTTAAGACGGCCCTGATAAGAATCAAAACAATTGATGAAAGTTTCCAAACATTATCAGCTTCCTGTGAAACGGGGCGAGCCCAAAATCACTTTCGTCTTCAACAATTTGTGGATGATCCCCTGAATGTCCTCGTGACAAAATCTTCACTGTAAAATGTGAGTTTCCACTATTGTACGCACCACGATTCTCCACAACTGATTGTGAATCATTGTATTGCAAGATTGGTAAATATTTCGCATTTTACCAATCTTGCAATACTTTTGGTCAGTAGTTTAGATTATTATATATATTAAAGGATATACCATTCCGGTCATTTGTTTATGATCGAGAGTGTTTGAAAAATGCCACATTTCATGCAGAAAATTCAAGGTTTTCTCAAATATTTAAATCCTAAAACTTTTTTTGCATGCTATATTAAGTTTTAGCATAAATGTAATTTGAAAATGCAAAAGAATTTCTTCAAATAACATATTTTAAAAAAATCCTCCAAACGTAATCGGATACCTTAAACCATGCTGCGTTAATAAGAAAAACGAAAAATTGGTTTACAGATTCCCCCCAACAAAGACCATGGCGATTTTTCTATCTGTTACAAACAATCGAACTGTGAGCAATTCGAAACGTATATCGAAATGTTTTCGTTGCTATGTAGATAATCGATTTAGTTTAAAATCTAGAATTATAGTTGATAACTTTGATTGTTTCCTATTTTTACAAGCAAATCTAGATTTAATTGTCTGTTGATCTGTCTGTTCGTGAGTATGTGAATGGGTAACTCAAAAACTTAATAAGTTACATAAATGAAACACTTTATGTAGTCTTGACTCCAAAACTGTATATCTTTATCAAATTTAGGATCCAATGGGTCGAAGGACAGATGCACAAAATGTGTATTCGATTTTATTATTCATTATGTTACGAACACGTTTTTACACACACAACCGGTTTTACACATTTTTATGCCCTAAATCAAAGCACCTACTTCTGTGCCCCTCCACCCCAGTCATCACTCAAAAAGCTGTTTTAGAATTTTTTAGTTTAATATATGGTAGATACGAAAAATAGCTATAAATTGAATCTTTTGTATTTTGTACCAAACTTACATTAAACGCCATTAAATGATGTTGTATACACTAGCCATAATTTGTGTATGTTTCATTTTATAATAAAAATTTCTCTCCCTTCGTATTAGTTGGCGAACACTCTTGTCAGTGTTTCTGTTCAAGGCTTTCAGGCATACCTGAACAAGCTAAAATGTATATAAAAGTAGCAGAGATATTTTACGTACCTATTATCAGTAAATATGTAAGTCAAGCAATATGAGTATAATCCTTCACTTGGAATTACTGTTCTTGAGTAAAATCTGGAATTTTTCTTTTCCCGTGGTTTATGCTGAGTGAGTGAAAGAAACCAAATGCTTTTTGCCTATGACTGAGCAAAACAGCTCAAACTGTAGAGAGGGCAACGTTGATGTATGGCTCACTTTAATGAACGTCTATGGATACAAATTTAAAAAACAACATTTTATATGAACTTTTCAGAATAATTTGTGAACATTTTGTTGTTATTTTATCAGTATAAACGTCCCCTCGACTCCTGCGTCCTAGGCTTGGTCCTAGGTTAGCCCTATGAGAAATCCAGCCCTGGCAACGAAACTTAAAACCTGCCATATTGGAAGTATACTAATTCTCAGAGGCGGAACTCTCCTCGCTTTTGCGCATGCGCCAGGGGGGAGTTGATTTCACCAAAATAGGGGGGAAATGAAAATAGAAGGGGGAGATGTTTATCTTTTACTTTGCAGTATATACAAACATTTTATTTTTATGCACTGACTTACTGTAAAGGCTAACAAAAAGAAAATAAATTATCCTAATCGGAGGAAGGTCATAACCTAGCAAAGAACTCCGGGAAAGCGCTCATTTTACCCATTTCCCGTCACCCCTTTCCGAAGTAAAATCGTCCAAAAGTGTGATTTTGAAATGAACAGTATACGAGAAAGTCGAGGACTCCCGCTTGTTTTTCAACAACTCGAGGAAAGTCCGTGGCGGTTCTTCAGTCTGTTGCAGACAATCCAGTTATTAGCGATTGAAGACGTAAACCGGTGTTTTCTCCTCCGTCGCTACGGAGATAATCGATCTAGTATGAATTATAGTTAATAACTTTGATTTTTTTTTTTCCTATTTCGCATTGTAGCTCCAAGCACAGTCTAAAATCTACAATTTCAGAATTCGACACGTATCTATGAATGTTTAAAAAACACAATTTTCATCATTTGGCAGTGGAACTTTGAGCAAACCAGATCAAAAACTGATGATTACGTCGCATTAAAAAGTGTGATTAGGAACAAGCATATTTTTCCTTCTTTACGAAAATTATAATCAATAAAAACAACATAAAACATGAAATAAAATATAGATGCAGAAGAATAGTTTCGGACGCATCTATAATATAAAACAGAAAATACATGTGTTTGTGTGTCAGTCACAAGAACTCCTCCTAAATGGTGAACGGTAGCGACATGAAATTTGCACACGACAATCTCGGGTACATTATAGGTCAACTGTGTAATTTTAAACTTTTAGAATGAATTAATTCTTAAGATATTTAATTAAATAACGAAAATTAAACCACTTTAAGCCTAACTAGGGGGCTCTGACCCTGCTCGCTGAAGCTCGCCAACCCCCAGGAGTATTAGCTTGCTACAATGAAGGCACTGTGTGTCCTAGCACAATTATTGTAAAATTTAATTTTATTCCAAATTCTAATCTATACTTATAAAAGGCAATGTTTGTGTGCGTGTGTGTGTGTTTGTCTGCGATGTCCAGACGGAGCTATCGCACTTACAGCCCTGAAATTTGGCACACAGGTAGTCGTAATGGTGACTGAATGCACCTCGAAGCCGAAATTTTAAAATTTAATCTAGAAATTCTTTTATTTAATGTTTTGTGTTGTTTTGTTTCATTTTTCGCACTAATTTCTCAACAGAATGGTTTCAAATAACTGTGCGACAAAAATAGATAGACCATCGGAAAGAGCACACGATTTCCGTTCTAATGAAGTTAGTTTTGAATTTCTAACGCAATTTACTGAATTTTGAGAAATTTTTAAAAAATACCCAGTTTTGGCTTCAAGATGTTACTTTTGATTTTAAATTTGTTGCATCCGACTTTCTAATAACACTATTATTTTCAATTTTTTTCAGCATATAGGTAGAACGGTTGTGTCGGATTTAAAACAACAACGGTTAAAATATCTTTTCAAGTTTTTTTTTAATTAATTTCTTTCTGGGCGGTTGAGAGTTATTTTTATGGAGAGAGTTCGTCGCGTGGCACGGCACTTCGGAACGCAGATGGCTATGTGATTGGTTGAAGGGGAGGTGACGTCATAACCTTGAATTGAATGACTGATTATTATTTTCGGCAGTAACTTAACGTATTTATTCATCTCGCATACTTTGCTTGCAGTATAATAATTTTCACGTTGCAATTTTTTAATATCGTTTATCGCAAAAAAAAAATAAGCGGGAAAATCAATAATGTGTATCTTTTGTTTTGATTTTGTTTTCAAAACTTTTTCATGTCATTGTGGGCGTTTTTTTTTTTTTTTTTCATTTTGTTGAAGTCCTGATTCCACGGGCAACGCCGTGCGCGTACTGCTAGTATTATATATTTTAAAATCTTAATGTATTCCAAAATCACTTTTCCAAAACTCCAGTTTCGTTCTTTTCCCGCGTTGGAGGTATATTAAATCTCTCATTTTGGCATATTTATTACTAAAAGAATACTTAATCGCTTTCACGTGCCGACAGAAAATCATGACGGCGTCTCTTTGGCACCAGACTTGTTTCCCTGAAACGCCTACGTAACTTATTAAAAATACTCAATATTCCCTTCACTTTGATCACGTGTCCATATGTTATTCCCTTATTCGAGAGAATACAGGGATTTTTCTGTGCACTTTCGCTTGGAATCTAAACAGAGATGGCCGTATATCCACCACTCTCCTATCGATAATAAAAAGAAATTAGTTAATTACTCGGCCTGTTTAATCCTTTAACGACTACAATAACAAATACATTTTATATATGTATGTAATAATCTCTCTTAATTTTATTTCAAATTCTAATATTATATATTTTAAAGTCTTAATGTATTCCAAAATCACTTTTCTTAAACTCCAGTTTCGTTTCATTTCCCGCGCTGGAGGTTTATTAAATCTCTCGTTTTCACATATTTATTATCAAAAGAATATTTTAATCGTTTCCACGCGCATACAAATCGCGAAATCAGCGACTTATTGCCGACATGCATTTCCCCTAAAACACTTACGTAATATACTAAAAATAGCTATTATTCCCTTCACTTTGATCACGTGTGTATCTGTTAAATTCCTACCTGAGAAAAAGCAGGGATTTTCTATTCTCTTTTGGCTTAAAAACTTCAGCTGAGATGTACGTACATTCCACCACTCTCCCATAATAAGGAGAAAAAGAAGGAACACTATCCGGTGTTTTCCCGATCAGGTTCACAGACACCAAAAAGAAGAGAATGGTACTTTGTACGGTGGTAATAAAAACCACAATATAAAGGAACTTCCGCTGTCGCCGTAGTAATGGGGGGAAAAAAAAATGGAGTTCCAAGGATTGCTAGACCCGTGCCAAGTAGTTCGAAGTGCGGAGACAAAAGGAAGACAGGAATTTAAGTGCTGGCCGAGGAATAAAGCGACACGGGAGAGGACGAACAAAAATGAAAGAAAGATGCCGCTGCGAAACACTGTTTAATTAAGTTTAAATTGTTACAAGTTCATAGATTTGGAAAATATTTTCATCCCGAGCAACGTTGGGTATATCAGCTGGTACAGATATATTTCACTTTTCGTACTCAAGGCGTACGAAGAGAAACTATTGTAATCGACAAAAAATTCGACGTCGAGATTTGATGAATCTCCGCTTTTTGTACCTCCCTGGATCCTATAAAACCATTCTTGCAATTCGTGCATGTATGTGTGTGCTTGCGAGTGACTGAATACAAGAATTCAAAAATGTAATCGGCGGGTGAGAAGTCTTTATGCCCGTCCGTGCGCATGTGAAAATGATAACTCAATAACGCAACGAGCTAGATGAATGAAAATTTACATATAATTTTATCATTAGAATTTCAGATCTAATTTCATCTGTGTGTTGTGTCTGTATATTCATGTGTATGTGAACGCGATAATTCAAAAAACGCAACAAGCTAGATAGATGAATTTTAATATACTACGGGGTTACACCCCCTGCTCGCTCTGCTCCCCAACTCCCAAGAATCACGTTGTGATTCTTTTGGGATCACTATGTGATCCCAGGTCGCTTTGCTCGCTCACCGTACAGTCATTTATTTCTGCTAGTAATAGAAAATTATAAATACATTAATTACTGAAAGTAAATTTAAATTATCTGAAATTGCATGAATTCCTAAAATTAATTTTTCATCAATTACTAAAATTAAAATCTTCTGGCAGCACAGAGATATATATTTAAATGTTAGAAAGAAATTTGAATGTTAATATATTTAATTTTAAGATGTTTAAAAATCAAAATTATTTACATCAATCAGAAATCAGTCATTTAAAACTTCTTTCCATACACAATTGACAATGTCTTCAATAGTTTTATTTGCCATAACTTCATTCCACCAAAATTTTAAACATGCACTATTTTCAACGAAATGTGGCTGAGAAAAGCTTCCCCACATGTATGCACACTCACTCCAATTATTATTTAGCCAAGAAAGATATAACTTTTCTCTCTGGGGAGTTATTTATTTGTTAAACTTCAGGAAATTTAAGTTGTCAAGAGATGATATAAACCATTTTACAACATTTTACCTAAAACAGGACTATTTAAAGAGAAAAGTGGCTTGAAACATACTCATATTAACTATTCAAAATTGAAACCATAATAATTATGCATTTTTAGCTTTTTAAAATTGATAAGATCCTAAGTTTACTCTTGTTATGTTGCTCAGAAAGCTTCCCCACATGCATACAGACTCACTCCAGTTACAATTTAGTCAAGAAAGGTACAACATTTTTCTCTGGATATTCACTTATGTTTTTTGAAATTCAGAAAATGTGAATAATCAAAAGATGAAATGGCCCATTCCTCGACCTTTTAACTAAAAAGAACATATGGAGGAGATATTCATTCATTTACCTAATCGAAACTGCAAGACTTAAACTTATGTTGTTCGAAATATTTAACTTAGAAAAAAAAGTTGTCTCAGACTTTCAGCCGATGTAAATAAACCAAACTTGCGAGCTGTTGCCAAACGGCGATTAAGAAATTTGACCCTTTTTTGTCGCCACATAAGAGAATTATATATAGAGATGGTTTTAAAATCTAAACTCTAGACCAGTATCAAATTTTGGACTCGATCAGTCAACTGGAAAATATATTGATGTAAATTCCATACTCGATTTTCTTCACTGTATTACGAAGCTAAACACAAAATGCGCAATAGTGTGTAAGTATACTTGAAATGCGGGGGGAGAATGCTTACATTGAGTACATTAAGTTTTCGTACTTTTTTTAATGAATCTTGAATCTTACAGTGCATGGATTGAATTCATCAAACACATTTACTGAAAATTTCATTATATTTTTCTTGAAACTTTAAATTAGCTATAATTAAATGTATAAACATTCTGCACTGGTTTCTTCTGATAAAAAAATGCTGCTGTAAGAAACTTGCAACCCTAAAATGATAAAACTGTATGAGATCTTTGTCTGTAACAGCTGAAGATAAACTAATACACTGGTATTATAAAATGACTCTGCAAGAGTAATTGCAATCCTATTAGACCTACATTTTGGTCTCGTTAAATTTTTCAAAAACCTATACATCTGAATCAATTACATAATTGTATTTTTTGTGATGAATAAATCTTTGCTATAAACCGCAATTTTTCCATAAGTCAATAATTTGTGTCTTCTAAAAGTTCATAAGTTGCTATTGTTGTCTCACTCTGCAAGAGATAAAGCATGTTTACTTACTTGCAATCTGATCGATTTCATCGATAAAATATTCGGAATATGCTTTTAAGCCTCTGGTACATTACATGAATCCAATTTTAAACTTGACTAAACGCACATCTTATTTGCATAAGGTGATCAAGTAACAGTTTCCAAGGTAAGCGACTTGTATATACCATGCCAGATCGATCCGATATCTGCACTGATGTCCAAAAGTTAGGTTACAAATCTGAAACACGTGATATTTCAGATAATAAACGGATTAATTCCAATAAAATTTTGTACACACATTCCCAATACTATAAGACAGCTAAAAATAAAATAACACAATGACAAATTTAATAAAAACAGTTTAAAAAAACACTTTTATTAGTGTACTAAAAAGTAGATTTTTTTATTTCAATAGTTTTCTACTGTTTTAGTCTATAATTTTTAATTAATTATTATAAATATTATTTTTCTCTTTTGACTACCAGATGGCGCCACGAGAATATACCAAACTTTAATTATTTGATAATTAAGTTATAAAATACTAAAATAGTGTACTATTACTGAGAATACACAACTGAGCAAAATTTCAAAATATAAGCACATCAAGCAGTGAGTGAAAATCGATTAACGATAATCGATTATCGTTACAAACATGAAACAAATCAAATTAAATAAAAGTATTTAAAAAGGAACAAAAAATTTTCAAACATGCAAATAAAATTAAAATGGCCTGAATATGACACCTGATATTTTCAGGACTGTCTGAATAATAAAGAGTGCGGCCACTCGGCATTTCTTTACAAGTCCTATAGCGGGTCTTCATTCTGAAAATGAGGTTGATGGTCATAGTTTCTGTCAACAAAATCCATTCTTCTAACAGCGAGCATAAATCCTGAAATCTCCTATGAGGGGGTTGGTGTCACACAATGGCACTTCCTAGAGCATCCCAAACGCGCTGTATGGGATTCAGATCCCGTGAGCTGCCTGGCCACACCATGCGGTAAATACCCCCTTTCTCCAGAACATCATCCACAAGCTGAACTCCAGTGGCTTTCCGTTGCCTTCCATGAAGATAAAATCGACACTAAGTGCTTCCCGGAAAAACCTCAAGGTTCAAGAATCTCATTTTTACACCTCTGTGTGGTTATAGAAATTGCAAGAAAGACATGCAGAGCTCTACGGCTGTTTAACATGATTCCTCTCCACACAAGGACTCCACTTCTGCAGAAGAGATCGATTTACTTTATAATAGAAAACTCCCCATTGGGGGACACCACGAGTTGGTGGACGAGAAGCCGTCGGATAAGTAAGCGGCTTCTCGTTTCTTCTGGGTGTATAGTAATAGGTTGAGTTACCTCCCCTCCGATGACGGGACGTACCTCATTTGGGAGGGATTGGGCCGTGGGCGGTGATGGCTACTAAGACTCCGACCTTAGTTCCCGACTGCTGTCATGACGCCGGTTATACAGCGACTCCGCATACCTAGGCAGGACGGAGGTAGCTCTTTTGTGATTTGTGATTTATAATAGAGAAATAACAACTATCACAACGTTCCCTCAAGATGAAGATTTGCCGAGAAGCATACTGTCTAATGAACCTCAACTCATCAAAGAAGAGGGCATGACTTCAATCTTGCTGTGTCCAAGAATGACCAGTGGCGGTTTTGACAATATGAGGCCACAGGCTCCAAACAATTTTGAGGTCCCTCTCCCTACTCAGTGTTGTAAATTCGATGTCAGTTTAGCACTGCAATGCATGTCGAATGGATTTTGAGGCCCCTCAGGATCTCGAGGCACGAGGCAAGCGTCTCTATCGCCTGTGCGAAAAATCGCCACTGAGAATGATATTTATGGCTCTCTTCTGCGATGTGTTGATTCAAATCCATACCACACTTCGCAGGGCATAAAGGCCCTTTTCAGTTCGGCGTCTGTAGACAGTTTACCTAAATATCATTACTCCAATTGCAGCAGTGAGTTCCCGCGATCCAACGTATCGATCGCCTGCAAGTGTCGTAGCTCTTGGAAGACCTTGGACGGTCTCCCTGAGGATGTTGCCTGCAGTTTGGAATTGTCCCATGCCCATTCAACCGGTTCCGTTGCCGTAACGGCGTCAGGCACGGGGGCATGGGGCGGCGTTCTGTAGTTTGGAATCAGTTCTATAACCTGGATACCACTCTTCGCGACTCTTCTAATCATCGGGTGATGTCCGCTTGAGACTGACTATCTTCATACCTACCGACCATATTCTTAATTTATCGTAGATTCTGATAACTCATTTTTGCTGAAATCAATCAGTCGTGAGATTTATCAACTTAGAACTATACTTCTATAGACGAAAACTCCAAATGAGAAAAACTATCATTTTCAGGCTTTCTTAAAATTAAATCATTACTTCTTAAATGTTTAAAAAACACATAACATAACGTAGATATTTAGTTGCATCGACCATTCTCAAAATTATATTCGAGATCAATTTTTAAAATATTAATGAAAGCTCCTTTGAATTATTGAGAAAAATATATTTGTAACTTAAATTTCGGACGCCGGTGTATTTCTTGAAACTGCACTTTCTCTGATACAGTGATTTTTTATATCCTAATTCAGTACACGACTGCAAAAGTTTAAATAGAAACCAGTGAAAAATAATAAAAAGGTTGTATTCAGAGTCTCATTGAATACAACCACCAACATTGTTTTAACATAAAACATACCACCACCAACATTGTTTTAACACAAAATGTTAAGAGAGTGTGAATATAATGGTGTATCTATCATACAGCCGAATACAGGGATCTCTCAAACGATGAATAACCTCCCAAAAAAACGGAAAGTGTTTACAGAACATATTTTCATTGTCTATTCACCTTTTCTGAATTTAGCTGAAAGTATGAATCATTTGATACCAGTGATAAAACACTTAGTGCTTATCAAATGTCCCAAATTTCGTACTGTCTCATCATATCTCCAAGAAATATTTCTTAAGATATATTGATATCCAACATTTTTCAAAGCGATGAGGTTCCTCACTAAATTGCAAAACAGTGCTGAATAAAACACGAATCAAAAGCTGATATAAAACTAATTACTTCGTTTCGATATTATTGTCATTGCGTTAATGTGCCTGAAAGTATCAGTCGTCTACTTTCCATTAAATTGATATTTAATACAGGAGATCAGCAACAAACGTTAAATAGCATTAGGTTGGTTGATGAGATTTAATAGAACAAAAGCCAGTTTGGACAAAACGGAAATTAAAACGACGAGAGCTGGTTTTATAGCACCTAAAAACACTTTGCGAAAACTCTAATACCTAACAGTTAAAAATCTTTTCCGGATACAAGTAAAAGCTATTTATTTTTCATTCATAAAGCACAAAACTAATCAAAATATAAGGATCGAGCCAGGGTTGGATTAACCCTCTGACTGCTTATCCCGCGGGTCTATTTTCTGCTGCATCCTGCGATTTTCGCAAGCTAATGGGTTTACTTAGTACTTTTAAAACGTTGAATCATATTATACTAATAAAACCTTGCATGTAAATAACAATTCGCTTGGTTCAACGGTATTTGAACATGTTTTCAAGCGTTGCATCTAAATAGTAATTTTTTAAAATTCGACAGCCGGAGGGTTAAAGGCTGGGTGCACGGCAGGGACATCTCGAAATTAAGCCCTTTTTTCAATATAGCGATAGATTCAGTTATTCATGAAAATCCTCAAATTCATTTCCATCTAACCAGATGTGAAAATCTATGTTTAGGTAGATTGGTGTTAAATCAATTCCAGATATTCACTTTCCCGGGCTTGGGGAAGATACCACACAGAAAACATTTTTTCACAAAACTATCATTCCTCACATGAGGAAACAGCTAATACTGAAGAGTTTAAAAAGGGATCTGGCATTCAATAGCGTGGTAATGCACAATGAGTCTCCTCACGCAGATAAAGAAGCAGAGAATCTTTGTATTAGATAAAGAACCCATTTAAGAAAAAGGTAATTATCCTCTAGAATTTTTAGTTGTGGTGAAATTGGTTTATTTTTGAAACAGCACAATGACAGAAAAAGACCAATATGTGTCATTAAAGATATTTTAAAGAAACAAGAGGACCCCTGAAAAAGGGCCTTCAAATGGCACCCAAACCAGATTGAGGTTAATAAGGCGGCAATCAGTGGCTGCGATTGGGGGCAAAAATGGGGAGAGCAAAAAAATTATTAACAGCTAAAAGTATCCCGGAGTATAGGGAGTGTGCAACAAAATTTAAAAATTTAGTTACAAAACTAGTTAGCTTTTCCGGACACACACTATTGTTTTCCCAATTTTAAGCAGCTAAAATGAAATAAAAATTTAATTCTTCCACAAAAAGAGGGAAAGGGCGATCCTTCCCCCGAGTCGCCGCCACTGGCGGCAATGGTATTAATCATTTCTGGAAAAGAGAGAAAAATAATCGATATCGTTCAGATTTTTATTCCCCAGAAACAGAAAAAAATAATTTAAAGGCGATTCGGACCTCTAGTAAGAAACATTGTGGCACGATAATGTTTTAGTCTTGATTCGTCTGCCTTTATGTTATTTTTAAATTTTTACTCTAAATTGTGTTGCAATGATAATGTGCAAGCAAAAAAATGTATTTAATATCGTTGCAATGCCCGTGTGTATTATAAATGCAGTGCAATTAGATAACAGGGCAGTTACGTTTGTCACGTGACTTGACTCCACAGAGATACCTACAAAACAGCGGCTGGCAGCCTTTTACATATCTCGTGCTCCTTGATTGGTTTTATTTTTGAGTTTGGTTACTTAGTTGAGTTATATTAATTTCCCGTTTTGTAGCAACACGAGGGCTATTTTGGGACGGACCTCGTAATTTTGAAGCGCGGTCAGATGCGGAGGATGACACCTGAGCTGGCACCATACCAGTAGAAGGACGTTTTACCCCCTACATATCCTTTAACGTGCAACAGGCCCAATAAACGATGGATCTTCAGTGGAATCTGGTTTGGAACCTGAAAAAGCCCTTCGGCTCCGAGGCCAACACCTTACCACTAGGCCACCACGACATCAGGCTTTATATCTGAGTACCCCATACAGTCATGTCCTGATTCCCCAACCATCCCTCCGCGCAAAGAAATTTTTATAAATTATATTAAGGGATTATGTTAGCTTAGGAGAAAATTGTAGTAATTAAGAATATTTGTAGGATTTATTCTTGATTTTACATCGAATCCCACTTTTTATAGTAGTATTAATTCAACGCCAAAGCAAATGAAAACAGCCTTTAATTTTGGCATTAACTTATGAGGAAAGCTAAACAATTACTCATCATGTCAATCAACTATTCGAGTGGAATACGGTATCCATGCGATCCCTAAGCTTGTTTCATGGAGCTATTTTTATAAAATTAGGTTCTAACTAAGGCATACATTATATCATGTCTGGAACTGCGTCAAGCTTACTGCGATATTTGTTATTAGTATACACATAAGACGAGTGTGCTCTTTCCCCAAGTCCTGTGTTCGTGAAAGGTATGAAATATTTTTTGTTTATCTCCTTTCACTGCTACTCAGAAGTCAATCACACTTTTTAAAAATCAGATTACAAAGAATCAGTCGAAATATCGAAGAATCCATTTTTCCGACATTGTCAGAATTATTTTGGCATAACCCTAACCAGCTCGTCACGTTCACCCAAGGTACGCGTACCACAGGTTGGGAACCTCTGCTATAAAATATTTTATGTTAATTAGAAATATGGCTTCCAAAGGCTTCACCAGAAATTTTCCGACGGGGAGAGGGCAAGCAAAATTTCTCTACTTTAGGTAATTTCAAAATAACACATAATAATTAATTTTAAATTTAATTAAAGGTAATTAGTATTAATTAGCGAATTAAGTTATAATAATTAGTTATTTGGAATAATTAGCTATTTGTATAATGCCGGTGTAGTAAGAATTGTCTGCCTGAACGACAAGCAATAATAGAAAATGAAGAATTGTGAACAAAATCTCTTAGGAAATGAAAGTGTAGCGCACTGATATTTGCAAAAAATTTGCAGATTGTTATCTAAATCTTATAACAAAATAAAATAATAGTTGAAACAAATGAAAATAATTATTAAGAAATTTTAAACCTATAAATGCATATCTACATATCTCTACTAATAATAAAGGAGAATGTGTGTGTGTTGGTGCTCTACAGGGCAGATCGCTGGACATAGGGCTATGATATTTGGCACAAACCTACTTTGGAAGGTGGAAATGTGCACCTTGGAACTCTTTTTTGAAATTTTAATTAATTAAAAATTAAGCGAAATTTTGGCGTTTTTCCTTAACCCATTAAAGACTGACGTTGAGAAAACGCAACATTAATTTCTGAATTTTTTAAAGATATGTTCTACGTTTTGTATGTGCGAAATAATATTTTTAATTGTTTCTCTATACTTTAATTGTCGGTAATAATTTTTTTGTTTCTACATTAGTTGAATTTTAACACCTGCAAAAAAATTATTTTTTTCTTGTGTTTTGAAAGTGGAAAAAAGTCTACTTTCAAATAATAATTGTAGATGGCAGCACGTGCCGAATTTCCAATTTGATTCACATTTCTAAATAATTTTTTTAAATATCGTTTTGGACTGTTGTTGCGAAAACGCAACATTTTGTAATTGTTTTTGAAGTGTTAAAAAAACTAACTGGTGCATTTCCGATAAAGAAAACACCGAGCGTTTTTAAATGGGTTAATACCTTCCGAAAATATTACAGAACAAAAAATATTTTTACGCCATCTGAAAGGCAAAAAAAAAAAAAAAATTACCTCTTCAATGATATCGATTAAGTTGTTAAGTATATTTTTGGCATAATTTATTACAATCCTTTCAATTGTTGCAACGCAATTCAAACCGTTTCCATTGTTTTACCAATATTTAATTGTTTCTCTTTCATTGTTGAAAGATGAGATAATATCCTAATACATTTTGCTTTAGTATTTTATTTCATGAAAATAATTTTTGTGGAATCTGCAAACCAAGTATTTTGAGTATATTAAGAAATATATCCAGTAACCTGAATGATTATGGTTGCTGTCTTTTCATTCTTTTTTCAACTAACATGCCGTTAGCCATAATAGTGCTGAGTCATTTTAAAGTTGAAATCAAATGCAGATTTTGAGAGAGGGATAAGAAAGTGAAGATAGCGCCGACAACGTGCAATTACATGTTACATGACATGGTCAGCTTAACTCTAATAGGGACATTCATGTAGACAATGATCAGAAGAGGTGCAAGCCATTAAAAGAACATGGATTAAATACGTACCACAATCTAAAGTTTAAAATTTCGTTGCTAGGGTAACCATGAATATAAAATGATGCAAGATTCAATTGAAATCATATTCCCGGCGAACAAGCTGGTCGCCGAATTCGGCTAGTTTAAAATAATTGGCAAAACCAGTGGACCAGTCCCCCAGCACGAACCACTGGACCGATGTCGATAATTTTTATTTCATACGGAAACCTATGACGTCTAGATATGTTATCAATGGTCTCCTGCCACCCATCACCTTCCATTTTCGAAATATATTGCAAAATAAAATTTTGGCAGAGTCCCTCAGCCTCTACAACCACCAATTCGCCAATTTATTTCATCAAGTTGCAAGCTACTAGCTATTAATATTACAGGCAAACAGATGGTCGCTGAAGGCAGCTAGTCTATATATTTAAAATAAGTTGCAAAACTAAAGGACCAATCCTCAGCCCCAAACAGTGGAACGATTTCAACACTTTTTATTTCATATCAAAGCTTATGACCCCTAGATATGTCATCAAAGATCGCCTATCCCTCATCAGTCTCCATTTTCAAGCGAAATCAGAAAAACATTACTTCACTGTATATTCTTTATGGGAAAAGTTCTTGAAAGAGTCCCTCCAACCACTAGATCGATTTCGCCAATTTTTATTTTATATGAAAGCTCACGACCCTAGATACATCGTCAACGGTTGCCTCCCCATCTCCATTTTTCATTTTCGAGAAAATTCGCAAAAACACTACTTCATTGTACATTCTCTAGGGCGGGGCCCTTGACTGAGTTCCCAGTCTTAACAACTGGACCGATTTTGCTAATTCATGTCACTTTGCAAGCATAGCTAACCAATCAGAATGCTCCACGTTTATCGTGCAAAATTAAAATAGGATTTTTGATCAGTATGAGCCACCATCTGAAAATTCACAAACTCATCTTTTTTAATGATATCAATTTAGTTGCCGTATTGTTTTTTCTCTAATTTTAATAAATTTGTAAAAATGTTTTTATGTATAATTTACGATACTTTTTTATTGTTGCAATATGACTCAAAACGTTTCCAGTGTTTACACAAATAATATTTAATTGCGTGTTTCACTTCCGTTGTTGAAAGCCAAGGTAATGTTCTAATGGATTTTACTTTCTTTTTTGTTTTATCAATTCTTCTTTAAAATCTGTAAAGGAAGTTCTCTAAGGCAATAACTATATTTAGAAACATATTTAGTACGCTCAATGAGTATGGTTGCTGTGTTTTAATTCTTTCTATCATCATGTTTTAATCCAGCTAGCATGCTGCAAGAAATAAAATGTGTCGAGGCATTTTCATACTGAAATCAAATGCGTATTTTACATAAGGAATAAGAAAGGGGCCGATGACGTGAAATTAGATGACACATGCAGTAACTTGACTCCGTTAGAGACGCTCATGTAGACAATGAAGAGAACAGATGCAAAGCTACTAAAAGAACACGGGTTAAGTGTCTATCACAATTTGAAGTTTAAAATTACTTTTTTAAGGGCAACTATGAATATCAAATTACGCATTCATTGAATTTATATTCCCGACGAATAAGCTAGTCGAAGAAGGCGGCTAGTATATAATACACCGAAACGTCTCTACAGTTGTCACCCACCGTTCCAAGGAAAATTGGCCTCTCTAAAAGGGTATTATGCTTGGTATGGAAGTACAAAATACTTATTTAAATATGTCCCAATTCATCATTTCTGATAAAGCTAATTTTAAAAATTATCCAAAGAAAAAAAGTACTTTATCCTTTTTTTTAAAAAAGAAAAAGGATAAAATTTGTTTCTGCTTGGGCCTTTCAGCTCTTTCGGAGGTCACTTTTTAAATTTTTTTTAATTGTATAAATATATCCCTAATTGTTTCGTAGGGAGTTGTTGAGGAAAGGCAATGATATCGTCAATTTTTCCTTAAGTCGTTGAGCTGAAAATTTCATTCGCTGCAGATTTGTTGTCAGAGTTCGAATCGAAAGGCACAAATGAACTCTTCAGTGCCCAAACCCGGTAGAGTCCGAAATTAACTTTCCTCTTCACATTGGGAAAGGAATGATTAATTTCTATCTGATTTCAGGTGTTGTTTTTGAGTGTATGAATTTCTTGTTCTTTCTTTCTTCCATTTTCTCTTAATAAAATGTGCACAGTCGGAGAGACGAAAGGAATGTATTTTATTTAAATTGAACGCGCGGCCAACCAGACTGCTCAGAGGGGTTTGAGTGGCCGTTAATAGAAGTTATTTTAACATTATGTCTATGGGCCGAAAAATTCCGCGCCGAACAAAAATGACCATTGAGAGGGATGACTACTATGTATTGCCACATTCTTGTGCAATACAGATACTTTAGTTTTGCCTAATAAATCCGCCGAAAAGTGATCGAAACAGTCGATGAAAAAAAAAAGATACTAATTTTCACCCTTCTTGTTGATCTCTTAACCGACCGACTGAAAACAGTCGGCAAAATGCGACATTTGATTCACTTGTCGCCTTGTCGGTTATTCGGTCAAATGTGGTGCGAACTACAGCCGAATGGGCGACAACCGAAAAGGATGTCGGTCATTCGTGACTTAACCGTTAATCAGTCCTTAAATTCGGACACAAATCGCTTATCTCGACCGTTTACTACATAATAACTTCAAGATGGGATTAAAGTTATTAGATTCTTTGATACCCTGCTCTCAACATCTCCCGAAATCGCAAAGTTTTTTGCCGACGGCGGGGGACAATTACCCCCCTACCCCCACTGGCGCCGCACCCGATTGCTTCTTGCAAAACAAACGATCGGAAACTTTCAAAGTAATATTTACAGTTATTTTCGAGATTCTAAACAAGCCTGAATAATATAAAAATTCATTGAATGAGAATTTAAAAAAATTATTGAATATTCAAAAGACCTCACTTTTCTAGAACTTCGAACTACCCATACGATGATTTCATAAGTTGCAGAGTTTTAAAGATTGGATTAAGTCAATTGATTGTGAAGATTTTAATGGAGCAAAAGTGAATTTCAGCCATGCTACGCCAAACAAAGATATAAGAAAAATCGAAGAACCATTAAGAGTGCGATGACCCTGTTTTTTGGAATCGCAAGGCTTTGTTGAGCTGATCTCCATGAAGGTTCTTAAACCTTGATGTCGTGTTGTTTTGATGCTCGTGGCTACGTGTTTGTAAATGACGCAGAGAGAAATCGTAATAACTTCTGGTTCAAAACAACGCTTGCGTAAGAAATAGCAAACGATTCAAATTCCTAAAACTAAGTACGACTAAATAAAAGTATTTATGTCAAGTTGAAATGCAATCTGAAGATTCCGGAAAAGTATGATTAAAATCGCAGAAATTTTTTTTTTCCATCAATTTAAATCCTAGAGAGAAAGCTTTACAAAGTTCATAAATTTAAGACTTTTGCTACAATTCTTTTATTATTTTTGCTTTTTATCAAATGCGCTTTCGTCTGCATTTCCAATTAAATAAGTACTTGCTCAAAAATGCATGGACGAAATTCATCATATTTTTCTTTGTTAATTTCGATTTTGATGAGAATTTCTTCGTCTATATTCCAGTGCTTACTGAAAAAAAAAAGCATGGACAAAATTCTAGTAAAATTCATTAGATTTTCTTATTAGTTTTTATTTTCAGTGAAAGCTTAAAATAAATAAGATATTTTTTTTCTTTCCCTTACTATTTGAGATCGATCTCGGCAAGACGAATTAATTATTCATAAAAGCTAAATCAGCAAAATATTCTCAATAAACTAACTCTCTCTCTATATATATATAACTACTCTATAATAAAACTTTAACTTCGGTCTTAGCGATGATTAATATCTAGCAATAATACATGAAAGTTTCTGTCCATTTTTGTATTTTTAAAAAATGAAAGAATATACGAGTTTCTCTCCGGAAAAAGTATTTAAGAATTTTTGTCTTCGAATGAAGCAAGCAAGGGCTTTGAAAAAGAATTTCTAAATACTTCTTTAACTTCTGTACGTAATGTATTCGCTGGCAAGAACTGAATAAATATTACAGAAAAAGATTAGAAGAAATTTAACTTTTGCTATAAAGGTATTAAGCAGTGTACTATTTGCGACTATACCACTGACGAGCTTCGACTTTCTTGTATACTTCCTCAAATTAAAATGTGGATTTATAAAATAAAGTCGAAGGGAGAACAATCCTTTTTTTTTTGTACTATTCCTAGAATATGAAATTCTTCAATTCTAATTTGCTTGCTTAATCCGGCCCTGGTGATGCCGACTGAATTAGAATTCAAGAATTTCAATTCTAGGAATAGTACAAAAAAAAAGGATTGTTCTCCCTTCGACTTTCTTGTATATTTCCACATTTTCACTTGCGGAAGTATACAAGAAAGTCGAAGCTCGTCAGTGGTATAGTCGCAAATTAATCAGAGTCGGAACGCTTTAACGGTGGGCGAAAAAAATCACAGTTTTTAAGGAGGATTTTGCAATTTCTCAGTATCTATTTTTCGTAAAATAAAGCATTGCCGGTACGGCGTCGCGACTCTACTGCATCCCTGAAGCTAATTTTGTATTTAGCTTTGTCGTATAATGAAGAAAATCAAGTATGCATTTTGGGCATCTTCCCTTTGATAAATTAGATCCAAAATCTGACAAATATCGACAATCCTTATGTCAAGACTACATACAAAATATCATTTATCTAGCTTATTGTGTTTTTGAGTTATCACGTTCGCGTACGCCAAAATACACAAATCGAAAGACAGTCAACCCATTGAACCCATTGACGGATTTCGTCCAACATTGGATGCACATATACAATTCTATGACAGTAGTAATAAAAATAGTTCTGCACGCCCTTACGGCTAGGGCAGATGAAAGCTCTTCTACACATATACAATTATGGTGATAAAACCATATGCCAAATTTCATCCATATCTCTTTTTGTTTTTGAATTACCATGTTCACAGACAGACAGACATAAAAAAAAAATGCCTCCCCCCTGGATTCAGGGAGGTCTAAAACGTGTCCATGCATTAAAATCTCGAGGTCCAATTTTTTTGGCGATTACATTATTTTCTCTTTGCATACTTCGTGTATGAAAAAGTAAAAGATAGTGGTTGTAAGATCTTGATCGCATGCATTTCGGAACACGGGAAAGAAATATCTGGTAAAAATTACCTATTTTCAATTTAAAGCTCTTTTGCTTATACGCATTAATTAAATTGCCATTTGGGTATTACTAATCCCTTAATATAGTTTTCTATAACTCTAATTAGATGACCCCCTTCTGTTTTGTGAATGTGTTGTATCGATTCAACGAAGAGCCCACAGAACATGGATTACCGATCTTATTTGTATCGAATGATAACGTGTCTGAAAGATTTAATTTTAAATTATAAGTGTAAAAACGCCATATTTCGATGTACGAACTCAGTGTTAAGGGACTAAGTATTAGTAGCATTTGTTAGACTTCCCTTGCAATTGGTGATTAATATTCATGAAGACTTTAATTGAATTATGGATTGCTCCCTAAATTCAGTCGGCATCACCAGGGCCGGAGTAAGCTCTGTAGGGGCCCTTAGACAATCCAAGCTTCGGGACCCTCCTTCCGTCTTCCAACATACTTTTTATTGATTTTAATTTAACATCTGTATAAAAAGTGTTTAAGTAACAAATATTGCGACAAACTGAAATGGCAAAACATTTAATTGCACGTCACCATCAAGAGAGTTGCTTTTTGTATCTCGCGTGTAAAAAAAAAATTTAAAACAAAATGGTAAAAAAAAATTACAAAACTCTTTAATTCATTCTAAATACTCAAATACAAAATTTGTCAGGCTGTTAAGTTGCGAGTCAATCAGTCGACTGAAAAAAAAAGTCCCTTTTGGCAAGCCGAAAGACAAAGGTAGATTCCTTTTATCTGGAGGTATTAGAGCTGCAAGAATGAAAAAGACTGCAAATGACAGAAGCTTTCCAACAAGGGATAACATGCATAAGTTGACAGGCAGTTTAAGTTAGGGGGTAAGAGGGAAATCACTTTTCAGCTCATAACTTCTAAGCAATTGCAGCTATCAAAAAACTTTCAACACAAAAAATGTTCGTTATGATAAGGCAATGATTTGTCTAATTTAAATTTTCTTTCTATCTTCAATTGTATAGAGAAATGAAAATTTCAGCCCACCATTTCCACCCC
>BGPR01002286.1:99161-140174 GCA_013235015.1 Araneus ventricosus | reverse complement strand
TTTTTGAATATTTTACATAATTAGAGAAAATAAGGGAAATTGAGCTTTACTGTAGTCACCTTCAGTTATTTACATCTTTTGTACTCAAGCTTATAAATTACATATACTTACAGTTCTGAAATAAGCTAACAACAAGATTTTACATTAATCCTGGAAAATTATTGCTAATTTTAAATTAAAGGTGGGTAATTATTGTGATAAAATTAGAAACTTTCAACTCAAGAACTTTTTTCAGTATCACTGAACTTTGAAATTGATAGACTTAAATATAGTCAACTACATTAAATGGATGCTGTAGAATGTCAGCTTTATGTCATAAACAGGATCAGCTATAATGTTCAAAATAAGAACAAAAATAAACTGTTGTCTGCGTCAAAAAAAGAATGTGTAAAGCAGGTTTATGTCATAATCAGAAAAGTATAAAGATCAAAAGAAAAACTAAAATATGTAAATTGTTCCACTTATTATATAAATGGTTATGGTTAAACGAAATGGTTTACATTAAGTACAGTAATCAAATAAAACATTTTGAGAGTTTCAAACACATTCAAAACTTTCACAAAAACACACAAATACAATATATATAAAAAGTTCCATTCAAGATTTTTAAATAACTCATACCATGTCAAGTCATTTGGCTAACTTATAAAACAATGTTAAACACATGAAAACAATTGAAAATAGAATAAAATCATACACATAATGGATAAGAAGATTACAGATGAGACTCATACACTTTCCCATTCAGGAATTCAATAAAATAAATATGTAATGTGACTACATCTCTTAAAGAAAAAACTACAATAATCAAATTTGGAATTCATAGTTCAGCCTTTTTCAATAAAACCAGAGATTTTTATCTGTGGAGTCAGGGGTGTGGCATAGTGTAAAGTAAATCCTTTTTCAATACACTTTTGAAGTTATTAATAAATGAATAAAATATATTCATATTCCATTTAAAACTTCATCCATTAAAACACATCAATTCTATAAAATGAAAATACAGCTCCTCTATACACTATGTTCATTTATTTAAATATTTTATGTGAACTAATGAGCAACATGAAAACATATTAAAGTCAATTTGACATCTGAATAAAAGAAGAATGCTGGTATGTTTTTTCAGTGAAGTAAAAAAAAAAAAAAAAAACGTAATAAAAGTAGCAATACAGAATTTTACAAATTAATTTTTCCTTGAAGAGGAAAAAAAAAAAACCCTCGAGGATAAAAAATTTTATTACCTTTAGTGATTTGGAAGTATGTACATATTAATACACAAAATTTTAACCAGTATTTGCATATAATTTACAAAATAAAAGTACAACAACAGTAAACATCAAAAATTCATATGCATACTTGAAACTGGCTACATTGGCCCATTGAAAATGCGATCCTTAAACCTTCCAAATATACAACAACATATGCATTAATGCTTCACAAGACTACATAAGAAAATTAACTAAAAAAATTCAATGGCAACGAGTAACACCTAGTAAAAATCCAAACACAATTTTAAGAATGACTATTTGCCTAAAGTAATATACTACTTTAGTTTATCACTTTGGTTTGGTCAATTTTTTTCATATATGACAAATGATATTTTAAAGATAAAAAAAATGCTTAAAAAATCACACTCATACATATAATTTTACATTTTTACAAGCTTATAATACAAAGGCAATGCTCCACACAGTGTGAATGTTGAATAATATTAAATACAACTGTTCTTATAAATATGCAATCAAATGACAGCAGAATGAGATGTTAAACTTCTTCATAACAAAACTCTCATTGAACTGAACATTTGACTTCGCCACTTGCTTTAAAAAATTGAAACTGAATTTTAAAAATTTGTCCAAGTCGTAAGCCTAATGAACCATGTGTCAAACATCTAGGTTTTTGGCTATCTTTTTCTTTTGATACAAAGTAACAGAAGCCAGATGCTTGTTAGGCATAACCTGTAATAATAATAAAATAATTGTTACTTTCAAATATTTATACATATATATAAGAAATAGTTAAATTTAAGACACATAAAAAATAACAACGAACAGTGGATCTTGGATAATTTGAATGTTTTTAATTTGAATTTTTTCTATGGTCCCTTGAATTTTGTAATTACATAACATTATAATATCATCTCTAATTAGAATTTATTTTGGTTAATTCAAAAACAAAACTAAAAATTATAAGAAATTGTTTTTATTTCTGAATTTTTCTTTTTGTTAGTTTAAGTCCATAGTTAGTTTTTTAAGTCCATACCTTGTGAATAATTTTTTAAGGCCCTTAATTCTCTTGAAGGCTTTACTGCTGTATAATATATTCAATAAAAAAAAAAGAATATAAATTCTCACTTAAAAACAAAAACTTTGAACTTGTAGATGTGAACTGTATTGCTCATTTTAAAATTTTATAGCACAATTGTTGTATTCAAAGTGATATATACTATTTGTTTATTAAAATAATTTACTTATTTAATTAAATTATTTTAAAAAATCTTAATTATGATTATTAGCATTTTATTATAATTACTTACTGCATATTTTTTTAATTGTGTATTATTTATCAAAATTGTAAAAATTTAAAATACATCTTTAAAAACTATTGTTTTCTTTTGCTGTACTCAGTTTTTAGGACCACTTTTTCTTAATTCAAAGTTTTAAACAAATTGAGTCTTTATTGCAGTCCCATTAACTTCAAATTTTCCAAGTTCCACTGTTTTTATGTAGTTTCTAAATATATTTTAATGAGTAAAGAGATCATGAAGTCAAATGTTTTTTAATGACATCAAAGCCTACACAATTAAGACGATTCTAAATAAACAGAAAGCACAAGTTTACAACATAATAATGCATTAAAAGAGAGTTTATAGAAATCCAAGCAAATTATTTTCAATGTATTTTCAAATTATTTAAGTTAAAATAATAGAGCTATTAATATATACTCTGTATTATTTTTCAAGCCAATAACAGACTCAGGAAGAAGGAAAAGTTCCTTGACTTTTACTAAAATGTAAATCAGCACTTCTTAAGTATCAATTGCAAAGCATATAGGCCTGACGAAAACTATTACTGAGAAAATACTAATGCTAAAATTCTTTGATTTAAATCATGCATGCTTCATTATACACCTACTTCAAATATGATGTCCTGATAACCATAACAACAAGTGGAGCCAAATGGATTTGTAGCATTGTGCGTTGATGCCCTGTTTAAAACAACAGGACGTTCTAGGGGTTTCTTCAACAGCTCTTCCATCTCATCCCACTGATAAAGAAATAATTGATGCATTAATAAGTTAAAATATATTTTATAAACACGAGCTTAAGCACTAAATATACAGTAAAACCCCAATTGCCTGAAACGCGGGTTATCCGAAATAGCTCTAAAATCACAAATCCAAAAAAATACTTTACTGCATGGAAATAATTGCGAAGGTGATTTTTTTTACATTACCCCCACTTAAATCCTCCCCAAGAAGGTCAGTGATTAATTTTAGAATACTAAAATTAGAATTAATGGGTATTAATAATATCAATTACATTATTGTTTACCTGCGAATGTCAGGCACATTGCGTCTGAACTCGTCGATGTGAATACTGCGCCCAATGGAGAGTTAACTTTAATAAAGAACATAAGAGTAGCTTAACAAGAGAGTTTTGAATTCGTTTTATACTCTCAACATTTCAGAATTACATGCTGCAATTAGATACAAAATAGTAATAGATGTTCATAGCTTAACCAAGAAACATCTTTATCTAAAATGGCTTTATGGCAAAATGGCCCCCCCTTTAGTACAGTTAATTGAGGTTGTATGGTATTAATAAATTTTAGCCCTTAGAGCTTTAATGTTACAAAAGTTACTACACTGGAGGTAGGATGTTCCATTCTGAAGCTCAATAATGAGACAAAAAAGAAGAATATACAGTGCATATAAATAATTTCTTAAATTTCTTTTGTCAGTTGTTGCCATCAAGAAGCAATCTGGAAAATTTAATGAAATCTGAGCTCTTCATATTTTATGGAAATTCACAAATAAAAAAGGCCTAACTCCTAAAATATGGTATTTAAAAATGGAATTAAATTTCTAATTAGTCATATGATCTCAGATCCAAAAATC
Source organism: Araneus ventricosus (assembly GCA_013235015.1). Lineage (NCBI taxonomy): Eukaryota > Metazoa > Arthropoda > Arachnida > Araneae > Araneidae > Araneus > Araneus ventricosus. The sequence continues at coordinate 136,055 of BGPR01002286.1, read as the reverse complement.
AAGATAATTATTTCTACTGAAAAGTGAGGTGAAAGTGGTACAAAAATTAAAAAAATAATTTGAGATCCAACTTATGAATCATTAAACAACAAAAATAAAATGGAAAGTACAATTTCTAATTAATAATTTCTTAAGAAAAATGTATTTCACAGAATTGTGTTTTCCATTTATTTATTTATTTATTTTTTTACAAACAATGATAGTTTCTATGGGGTGTTCACAAACTCTTAAAAAAACAAAAACAAAGAGAGATCCCAGTACAAAGCAAGAGTAATATTTGCCGTAAAACCTAGGGAGTAGGGCTGGCCTTAAGCCGATTGCTCCAAATAGGGCCCTGCGCTAGCGTGCTACAAAGAATGTAATTGAATTTATTCAAATTAAAATCGATTAATTATTGTTTTTAACAAATTATTTTAAAAGACGTGTTTTTGTTTCATTAAAAAACATGATTTGTTTTAATAGATCTAAGAAAGTTTTGCAAATATATGCAAATATAAATTACTAGCGGATGTTCACAATAAAATAAAATAAGATTTTTCAAATGTTCAGATGCGAAATAAGGGTACAGTTGAGTCTCGATAATTTGGGTCTCGATTGTTCGAGTTTTCCATAAATCAGAGTTAATGAAAAAAATCAGTTTAGTTCCCAAATAATAACCAATATATACACAACATGTGAAAGAATTACTACATCTGGTTTTTATTGTTGTTCGACGGGTCATATGTCCATTGCGCACCCCGGAGTCCCCTGCAGAAATGCCCCCCCCCCCAAAGAAAACGGAAAAAAGGACCAATATGTTTAATAAAAAACAATTGGCAATTATTTTAAGATATAATTAACCTGTTGATATCGGCAGTTATGTTATAATATATAAGCACATTTTTCATTTAAATATAATACAATGAAATTTAAAAATTGCTTTTATGGCCTACCTCGAATTATCGAGACTCTACTGTATATACTTCCGTTTGAATGTCGTGGACATAATAATAATTACTGGAAATTCAGTTTCAGTTGAATTTCCAAGCAATTTTTTTGAACATCAAGAATACTTTTTTGTCTCTTATTTTGAATATTTAATTTATTTTGATTGTCTGAAATAAATCGATTTAACTCCTTTCTACACAATCATTAAAATAATGATGAAAATGTTGATTTAAATCTTTTTTTTTTATAAAACATGCCATTTGATATCATTGCATATTTCTTTCTACTCTGTACCAGTAAGTCTTTTAAGATGAGTGGTTATAGAAATTACGAGTAATTTGCTTACTGAAGAAAAGTTCGTTTTAGTAGAATAAATTATTAGTACCCTAATTATAACCTTAATCAGAAATAATGTTTTTACTTATGTTTATTAAAATTTTGCAAGTGAAAGCTTAATTATCTGATTTTAAATTTGTAGTCTTGAATTGTACGCTTTATACTGCAATTATAAATATAGCTAAAGATATTTTGAAAGAATTAGCAGGAAAAAAAGGAAAGGTAGTTTCTGAAACCTTCGTCTTCGTGATTTTTTCTAATAAACTAGTTTTTATGTCCTGTTGTTTTATAATTTAAAAATTCGATCCTATAAATAAAGAATATTGAGATTGATTGACAGAAAAAGCTTTGTAAATTATTAACCTTTTTGTCTGAAATCATTTGCCAATTATAATTTTGTATTTTTTTTTATAATGAAACTAATGAAACCATTATTCTTAAATGATCCGTTATCTCATTTTTGTATTAATGTTTTATTGTTTCAGTTTATTCTAATATTTGTTGCCCAAAAACTCCTTATATACAAGGCTGGATTATCAGATAAGCAATGTAGGCAACTGCCTATGGATCCCGTAACTTTATGGGGCCCGTTGATTTTTTTCATGCATTTTTAGGGTAATTTATTTTTGTGCTTTCATTTGATTTACAATTAAATTGTACTCGAACATATTCTAATTAAAATCAAGTATCGTTTAAATTTCAGATTACTATTCTTAGGATTTATTTCGTGCTTTGAAATGTACTTGCAGAACAGTGTGGTCGAATTTTTTTTACAGTACTAAATTCACAAGTCAACAATGCTCTAAGACTTCCCCTGCTATCATAAATAGTAGATAAAAAGGAGTGCCTTTTAACTCTAAAAGCAAGGAGTGGTTGAAGTCAATACTTGAAACTAAATTTTGAGGCAGTGTGTTTTGCATCTTATCAAATTAATGATTTAGATCTTTACATTCAATTGTTAAAAAAGTATTAGGCTGGCTCTTTAAAAATCATGAATTTGAATGAAGGTTAATTTTCGTTTTGATCATGCAAGAGATGGTTTGTTCAGATTGAAATTACAATTATTGCACATTATATAACTAATTATAACATGATTGTTTAACCTAATTATAAGAAATAAACAAATGTCATAATTTCCAGAGAGGATTATCCTGCCTTAAATGAAAAAGTAGGTTTAAGTTCGTAGCTAAAATTTAAATTTATCAAAATAATGAAGTAAATCTATCCAAAAAGTAAATTTACTTGAAGTAACAAGAAATTAAATTTTTAAAAAAACTAGCAGAGCAAGGAAACTGGACTGTATTTTATTATAACAAATGAAGGTGATACATTACTATAATAAAAACAAAATAAATTTTATATCTTGTTTTTTAACACAAGAGAAACGTTAAGATTTAAAATTTGATGAATCAATGAAATTGATTCGACTTTCATTACAGCATTGCAAACTATTGTTGAAAATTAAGCATAACTTTTTAAAAAGGATTTTTTAATTTAAGGAGAAAAATTGCCCGACAAATAGACTTGTACATTTGATTTGAAAGATATATTTTTGAATTCAAGACAATGTATAAAAGTTTATCGTGTGATAATATTTTTTGCATTTATCGCTAAAACATACCATATTCTTGCTTAATTTTTAAATAGTTAAAATTCTAAAAAAGCTCTCTGATGCACACATTCCCATCCGTCATAGTGTATTTGTACCAAATTTGATAAGTCTAAGCTTAACGGTCTGTCTTCTGGAACGCAAAAAGAACAGTCACATACTCATATATGGGCTTTTATTGATCGAACTAAGCAAACTCTCTGTTTTAACTTGAGCTTACAACATTGCGTTTGTCTGCAAATTCGTTTGTTATCTAGTCACGACCAAACACGTTGTTTGACTTTCTTCGAAGTTGGCATGAAAGCTCCTTGAAATCGTAAAAAACGATGTATATAGGAAATTTTTATTTTATTTCAACCAGTTTTTTGCGGTGAGTACAAATTACTACTTTAAAAAGTCGTTGTTTTCCTTCTATTCATTCATATCTTAATGTAATTATTTTAATATTATCTCTGCTGAGCTTATTTAAAGTTTTAAAAAATCTGTGGCCCTTCTTTTTAATTATTTTACTTGATAGTCTGAACAAACCAGCTTAATTGTTCTAATATTTGCAGAATTGTGAAATGATCTATTAATTTAATTAAAATTTGATTCCATATGAGGGGTGCCACCTGGTTGTGAATTTGAGGAAAATTGATTCCCAGATAGCACGTACGTTTGCAGCACGTTTGATTCTTACTTGATATCTTGTCATGGCAAATTTGACACGTTGATATTGTAGCGAAACACTGCTGCAAATTAACCAGGCAGAATCGCCACCCGCGCTTGCAAAACAAGATTGCCACAAGTTTGCAACTGTGAAAATAGACAACTAGCACCACCCCTACTTGCAATGCAAGTTTGCTGTGAATTTGTCATGCCAAGTTCACAGCACGATTGCAAAACAAGTTTGCTGCAAAGATGATAGCACTAAAACAGAGAAAGATCTTTCTCTGTTTTAAAAAACATTCGATTTTTAATAGCATCTCCTAGACCATCCTTCTTTTTATTAATTCAATAAATCATTAATAATTTGTAAAAAAACTATCTTTTTTTAAAAAATATTTTGAAACATTTTCTATCTTTTTACTAGAACTCGCACTTTTAAAGAAAACTTTATCGCTTTTTTCTTAATGTTGAAATTTTAACGTTTATAAACAAAATTAAACCTAAAAAACAGTCAATGTTTGTTGAAAAATAATAACTTATACATTTTGTCCCATTTTAAAGTAATTACTTTCGAATTCTAATTTCATAATTTATTCTACTAGCAAAACGTAGTTATTAGCGAAAATCGCTCTCTCTTTGACTTCAAATCATATTCTTATCTCAAAATTTAAAAAATTAATGAAATCAAGAAAACAGTTTAAAATACATTGTATACGAATCGAACAATGTATTAGCGAAATTTATCTTCTACTCTCAGAGTTTAGCTGGCCAAGTGGTTAGAGCTTCAGGTTTAGAAGCGGTAGGTCGCGAGTTCTAATCCAAGGTTGTGTTCGTGCTCTGTTTTTGCTATAGTTTGCAATGACTTTGACCTGACAAATTTGACGCATGGTGACTTTGAGACGTTAATGTGCTGCAAACTTGTTTCAAGCTTGCACTCTTCTTGTCATGTCAAATTTATTGCAAGCTTGCAGATTTGCGGAGCAAGATTGCTGCAAGCTAAAATTGCTATCTGGGTTTTTAGATTCCATAATAAGTATAATAATAATTAGTATAAAGATTAAAAGTATCCCATAATAATAGAAGTGTTCCATTCAAAAAATAATTACATAATATGCATAACATGATTAAAAGTAGATAATAATTAAAATAAAAAATTATTCTTTTTAGTATTACTCAAAGATATGTTTACAAAATTAAATTAAATTAATTTTTTAAAATTAAGTTTATTTTAAATGCTAATGACCCACCGGATTTGATGCAAATTGGCTGGGAATCGGGGCTTTCGAAAATTGTTTCCAATTCGGGGCCGCACTTGCTAAGGCCGGGCCTGCTAGGGAGGGCTGAAATCTGCTGACGATGATAGAAAAATTGCTTTTCATCATTGACTCTTTATCAGATGGATAGGAGTTACTGATGTAACAGAAGAAAAATATTCCTAATGATCAGTTGGTAACTTGTACTAAGACATATAGGAGCAAATGTATGGTTTTCCACTTATCACAAAATGTGACATATGGTTTATGCTCAATGGAGATGAGATGCACTTGAAATTTGGTACACAGTTTAATCATTAGAATTGTAGATCCATATCAATTTTTTTTAATGTTTATTGTACATATTTTTATGCACCTGAGGACTTCAAAACAAGATAAAGGTCACTGTCAACTTTTTAAAGTCCAAAAGTAAATAAAAAATTTAGCAAGATTTTGACGTTTTATCGTGATATCTTCCGAAAATGTTATCCAATAACAAAAACTAATTTTACACCATATTTTTTTAAAAATTAGCTTTTCAGTAACACCGATTTCATTTCTGTGCATTTTTTTTTTCCTCTCAGTTAAATAAATTTTTCAAAATTATTTTTATACACAATTTGTAACATTGTTTTTTTAATGTTGATGAACAAAAATGCAGATACGAAGAACTGTTGCCAAAACACATTAACAAAATTCTGGAAAACACTAAAAGAAAAGTTTAAAAGCAGACAATTCACAATTTATACCAGGTAAAACTTTTGATTTGTTTTATTTATCAGAAAGTAATTAATCGTCCCAAAAAGTCCATTAAAACCTTTCTTATACTTCAGTATTTGTGAAAAGAATTTGAAGTACTTATATGAAAAATATTACGAAGAGAATTAGTTTTCGGCATTTTTTAAAAATGGCTTGCTTCAATTGATGTTCTCATATTCATTTTAAAATGTTTCACACAATAAAAGGATTTTGTGTATTATAATATTTTATACAAAAGTATTTTAATCCTGAGCAATGCCGGGTATATCAACTATACACAATATGTATCATTTTTAAAAAAATATTAGACATGAAATTAATACCAAGCAAGGCCAGGTATATCAGCTAGTATATAATAAAAGGGGGAGGGAGAATTTTTCGGAAACTAAAATTTTAAACCCAGATAATCTTTTTTAAAATATTAAATATCTGCAGATAGTAAAAAGCAGGATAACCAGGATAATTAATTCCAATTCTAGACACTTTTCTAGAGGAACAGGAAAAACAACACATTTCTTACACAAAAACACACAGTCACATTTTCTTATTAAATGCTTTTAATTGTATACGCTGTACCTGTTATAAATCTTAAATCATAATGTTCAGAATTTAAATTCAGTCCACTTTGATTTTCATGCTTGTTTTTACTATCTAAAAGAGGTCTCTTGTTTTAGGAATCATCACAAACAGCATTACAAAATATGTTGATCCAGCCAATTTGGCTCAATAATGCATTTGTGTAATCTTTTCTTTCTTTAAACCAGATGCGTATCTTTCTCTCAACAATGCTCGTGAGTGGACCTTTAAACTAATTTTAACAAACATATTAGAAATAAGAAAATTTCCTGATTAAAAAAATTACCAAACGGAATAAAAATCCAAAGGATTTGGAATTCTACTTCAACCAGAAAATAACCACCTCACAAAATGTATATTAGCTGGTTAGAAGAGTAGAGATCTTTTAAAGAAGATGTAGTCAGTTAAATCCAATAATCAATTATTTCAAGTATTCACTTTTTCTTATTAATATTTTATTTGAAGTCTTCACTACAATGAAAAAGTACTGTCCAGGCCAGTTCAAGAAACCTGGTCACCTCAGTGCTCAGTAGAATTACTCCAATATAATTAGAAACAGTTAAAATTTGTTTTAAATCAAAGGTGTCCAACTCAAATGCTGAAAAGTCTAAATTTTCATGTGCCACAATAAAAAAAACTTTATAGAAACATAGGTTTATTTTGAGGGGGAAAAACAGTACGAAAAAATGGAAGGGAAATGGTAAACTTATTGTTTTCTTCCTAAAATTACTTCCTTCCTAGGAAGTCTAGGAATGGTCTAAATAGGGGCTTCAGAGGTAATTTGAACATGTAAAGGATTCTTGTAAATTTTTTTAAAAAAAGACCTCTTTAGCAGGAATCTCTAAAAAAAAAAAGAGTTATGATTTAAAACACAACAAAAAAGCTTCTCTTGAGACCTAGATGCTACTATACTTCCTACTTTAGGAGGGGTGGGGTGATCCAAAGTGAATATCATTAATCGTGGAACTGCCAGAAGACTTATTTTCCTTTCATAAGTGAAAAGAATTATTTGGACCAATAATTACTTCAAAACATGAAAATAATTTCATATGGCAATTTGCGTGTTTTCAAACCTGCCAGCTGTTTGCTGGTCTGCAAAGATATTTGCCAAGGGCCTCAAGTTTCACACCCTTGTGTTGGCTTTTTGATTGATATTCATAATACTTCTTCTAAGACTAAACAAACATTTATTAGAACATTAAAAAACACAACTATTACATTCCGTATCTGCGTATATTGTAACTTCGTTCAACCGTACTCGTACTAATCTCTTTCTCATTTTAAATCAAATTCAAAGTAGCTCAACATCTGACTGTAGCCACTCATCTGATATCACACACTGTTATAACAATAAATAAGTTGAAGTCATGCTTTTGTCAGGCATAAATATTAAATACACTTACACTTGTTTTAAAATAATGTCAAATATATTACAAAACTATCTTACCTTTGTAAATGCAGTAATGATTTGTTTCTTGTCAGACACATCCACTAAGGTAATGTTCTCTGGTTCAGATGATGCTTTAACTTCAATCGGCAAATTGAAGTTGCAACGAAAATATATATTAAAGTTATAATGGCCCGGATAATTAGTATGGAGAATAAATTTTTTCACTCTGTGACTTTTGGCATCAAAAAGAACATCCTAAAAATAAATGTTTATTTATGAACAGTCAAGCATTTATTTATACATCAGGATATTCAACTGAAATATTGCAAAAGCTTCAATCATTAGATTAGCAATGAAGTAAATTTGCATTATATTATACGTGAAAATATGCTACAATTATTGAATAACTAGTCGACAAAAACTGTGTGTTGCACTCAAGAAGCAAGATACCCACAAACCATCAGTAGGTTTTCAATAATGTACAAATCAATATAAATCTTGAAAGATATCTAGAAAGCTCTCAGTAAATAAGTATCAATAATCTCATATGACGATTCAACTTAAGCATACCTAGAACATTGCTTTTAAAGGTGAAAACCGCAGGTTTTATAGTATCTATTCAGTAACTAGGCCTTGACTATCATGTTGAAGCTTAATGTAGCGTATTGGATACTGAAATCAGCATTAGGGTTAATTTTCAACTCTGGTTCTGTTCAGTATTAAAGAGTCAATTTAGGAAAGCTATATTTACACTTACATCCAGCATAAATACAGCTTTCCTAAATTGACTGTTTTGTGCATTTATGTTATAATCAAGATTAGAATTATAGTCAAGTTAATCATTAATCACTGTGACTTTTTTCATTAGTTAATAATAAAGATTTGTATTTTCCATCCTTCCTTAACCCTTTCAGGATGACTATCATGTGGGCGTGCAGGCTTCTTGTAGTATTACAAATGCAGCTGGCTTCAAAGGGTTAGCTTTCATAGAGACTCAACTAAAATCACACTCCACTTTCATGCATTTGAGAGGGACTGGCAGCAGCATATAAAGATTACAGTATTTTTTTGCTTCACATTTATTTTTACATCTATATTTATATTCTTAAAAGTACTAAAAGAAGTGGGGAAAGTCTTTTTCAAGCTCAAAATATTTTGGATCCACCAATACAGGCCAATAATAAACCTAAAGTGAATTTGTGTTTTTACAGTTTCAATCGATGCAAGATTCTATAGGAGACATCTTAAAAACAATGTAAATGGTCATCCTTTTTATAATATCACTTTGAACAAGTTTCAACACATTTAATCCTGGACAGATTGCACCATTTAAAGTTTAATCATAGGTCATGTAGCATCTGATAAACACCACCCTCTTTGCTCATTAATAATTGTACATATTTCAGTTTTATGTTAATAATATCCTTCATTTTTTTATTTTCACATGTTTATTTGTCTATATTTTTACTACATCATATGTCATTTTTATTAGGGAAGAATGTGTAATAATAAAATACTCAAAGGTTATTATTTATAAGGATTATTATTATAAGGATTTATTCAAATTATTATAATGCATGCATAAATTATTTTCAGTCTCTTTGACATTTCAAACGTCATCTAATTACTAATAATCCAGTCAACGAAGGTCCAAAATGGGGGCGAAAAAGACATTAAAATCGAAATTGGTACACATGTTTGTGAGGGGCTTATGATGAACATACTAAAAGTCCCCGGTCCTGGGGGGTAAGCTCGCAGTGCCATCTTGGATTTCATCCCCCTTTTTTAGTTTCTTTGAATATTTCAAAATCTATTCAATTTTCAAATTACGTGTGATTTAACAAATTAAAGAGCTTAACATTCCCTACAAATGGATGCTTTGATTCTTCTTTAAGCTTTAATAGTTTTTGAGATAACTGTCTCAAAGTGGACGAATTTGTAAAAAATCTTAGTCAATAGTCCAGTCAATGAAAGGTTTAAAAAAAAAAAATATTAAATCATATAGTTTTGAAATTTGGTACACATGTTCGTGAGGGGCTTCTGATGAACATACCAAAAGTCCCCGGTCCTGGCAGGGGTGAGCTCATGACACCATCTTGGATTTCACCCCCCTTTTTTTAGTTTTTCTTCAATATCTCGAAAACTATTTGATTTTCAGACTATATGTAATACAACAAATTAATGATCGTAAAATTTCCAACAAATCCATACTTTTATTTTTTCCAGCTTTAATAGATTCTTAGATATTTAAGAAAATCTAAAAAAGGGGAATAAAATCCAAGATGGTAGCAAAATTTGAAAACCATTATCTGGGAAACTATTAAAACTGGAAGAAAAATAAAAGTATGTCTTTGTAGCTCTTTAAGTTGTTAAATCAATTGTAATTTGAAAATTGAATACTTTCCTGAGATATTCAGGAAAAACTAAAAATGGGAGGATGAAAACCAAGATGGCACCGCGAGCTCAGCCTCCAGGACCGGGGGCTTTTAGTATGTTCATCAGAAGCCCCTCATGAACATGTGTACCAATTTTCAAAACTAGATGATTTAATGTTTTTTTCAAATCCTTCGTTGACTGGACTATAAAATGAGAATAAAGAAAAAAAATTTACTAAAAAAACTATGACTTACTGCAAACAATTTGGGTTGTGTGTCATCTGGGAGACTACAATGTTGACTATAACGCACACAACATGGCCTAGATCATGATTGGAAAACTGCAAACGGAAAGCGACCATTCTAAAAGAGTAGGGGGTAGAGGTAGACAGACCCCTTCCGATACAGATAAACTTTTTCTTAACTACACTAATCAACGAAATAAAATTCATGTGGTGTCCTTTGACCTCTCAGGGTTAAAATGACTTAGCCTGAAGCCCAAGTCTAAGAATCTGAAGTAAATCTTGCTTCAAATTTTGTCAATCATCTTCTGAAACTGCAGAAATGACATAGAAAGCTTCCAAGAACAATGGGGAACTTCAGCATTTTTTAAAAACGTGTGAAAGCAATCCGTATTTATAGAAAAAATCATTCCAATTTCATATATCCAAGTGAAATTTTACATAGAAATTTATTTATTTAAATATTGAGGGCGAAAGATGCACCAAAATAGCAGGGATGATGATGCAATCCAAAACGCGCTCTCATTTGCCGAGTAGATATTGACGTCGAGAGTGTCTTCCTTTGCATACTTCTCTTTCACTACTTTTATACCATGTTTTGATTCCAGGCGTTTGTACTAGCTAACATTTTAGAAAAGAATTTTTTTGGCTTTTCTACTATTCAGCATTTAATTTCATAATGGATATTGGTTTTGTACAAAGTAAATCGGATAATTTGCCAAGGATTGATTCTACAATGATGGCAAAGAAACTGGACACAAAACGTCGGCTCGTAAATTATCGCGCAAGAAAAGCTGTTTGTACGTTCCCTTGAATGCATTCAGTAACCGGAACAAAGTTCTATACTATACCACACCAGACTTCACCTTAGGAAAAACAGGTAAATTTTCAAGCTACCCATTAGGCAGCGATATATTGAAGAGGGGCCTTCGCACCTTCCGAAGAGATGCCGTGATTTCTGTCGCACAAGAAAGAATGAAAGCTAATAACCTGCCTTTGTATGATCTGTGAAATTCCGCATACCTACAAAAAAAACCCACCAAAACAGCCAAACAAAAAAACCCCCCAGGAATACACTTATTTCAAAAGTTCCGATCAAAATACATTTAGATAAAGCATTTTTTTTTTTTTTAAATACACATGTGCCTTTGAAAAATTAATTTTATTTTATATAGTTTTATATTATTCTGCTAAGAAGAATATAAATTATTTTCTTCGTACCAGTATTAATTCTAAGAAATTAGTTAATAGTAATTAATATAAAAAAATTCGGTAAAAATAACTTATATAAAGATACCTATATAAATTTATATATTCAAACTCGACCGAATACGACTAATCTAGGAATTTAAGGGCTACAATGTACAAATTGACAAACCCTAGATGTGCGGTGAGATAAATATATCTATCTTTTTTTCAACTGTAATAATTGATAAGTAAATTGACTTTTTGAAGACTGATTTTGATTTGAATAGACTCTTTGAATCTAAATTATTTAATTTGCATCAAAAATTCTGTGAATTATTTTCTTGCACTACAAATGAAAAAGTTTTTCATCATTAAAAAAGACATGAATTTAAACTGATATTTAAGATATTCTCATTAATTTTGAATGGTACTGTAATTTTTTAAAAAATATAAGAAACATTTGAATATCCATGGAAATAATATAAGCAGTAATATTACAAGAGCAAGTTTTTTCCCCCTTCTTAATCTTAAAGAAGTTGGGACAGCCTCTGTGCCACCTCCCTCAAAGGGTTCCAATATAAATTCCATATAATCGATTAGAAGGAAAAAAACTAATTAAATTTAACTATTTGCTTTAAAATAGATAATTAAAATCTCACCTTATACTTATATTCAAAATAAAACGTTATAGTTGTATTAACACATTTAAGAACAATACAATACTTGCATTTTTCCGACATTATTTTATCTCATGCGGTAGTTGGAAAATATAGGGGGGGGGGGGGCAAAATCTCTATAACGAGCGAAAAGGAGCTCTCCCCTGTTTGGGCACATGTGACGTCAGACCAGTTTCGTGCCAAAATGGATTGTTTATCCTGAGTCATCTAAGAGGCGAACTTTGATCGCAAATATAAAAAAAGACTGCCTGAATTTTTTTTAAATGTTACTCTTCATTTTGAAGCATTTTCAATCGATTAGAAAAATAATAAAATAAAAATGCTGAAGTTCCCTATTATTTAAGTTTAGCATGGATAAAGTTATAGCCTTAACATCTAAAAGAAGATCTACAAATTTTTGGAAAAGACTAGGGAATTTCATAAGCCATGTTGATAGAAACCAAACATGCCAAAAATGTTGATTATCAAAAAAATAAAAAGCATCTAGACAAAAAGAGAGAAAAGTTCATTACAAATTCCTGTTGTTACTGTGACACAGATTTGAACTACAGATGTGCAGTAGAAAATTTCAAACTTCTTGTCATAAAAATGGGAAGAAGATTGCATATAAAACCCGCCAACACGTAAAAAGTAACAAATTTTTTTCAAAACGTCAAATAAAAATAAAAGTATTGATCTTAATACTGGTAGTTTCTTCTCTGAAAAGGCACAGTAAACATGAAGAAATGAGAAAAAATGCCTTCTTTACAAAATCACGAAAAATAAACCTACTATGAACATGTTTCTAGTTCTAGACAAAGACAAAAGAAGTTTAACTTTTTCTTGTTGGTGGTGGCGGTGAAAGAAAGCAATATAAAAAAGAAATAATCATGCTATTTATAAACATTTTTGCTATGGACATGTTTGAGAAGAGAATCCCATCAAGTACACTTTGCGGTGCTTTTTTGTAAAAAAAAAAAAATTAAAATCTAAGGAGATTTCTCTTCAGAGTGAATACAAAGATTAAAATAAAATTCCTTTTGTACATATTAAATAGTTTACAAATTAGTATGCTGTAATGAACTTACTATTCCTAAAGTGAAATAATTGTAAAAATAGTCTGAGCAACTCCATTTTCGATATCTGTGAGAATTGGGTGAATGAATTTTCATTTTATCTTCAGATTTATAGAAGACCTTACTAGGCGACCCTAAAGCACTTGTAACATCCTACAGAAAAGAAAAAAAATTTGATTAAGAAAATTTTTTAAACTATTCCATATAAATTACACAGAATTTTTATAAAAAATGGAGTCATGTTAAAAAAAGTACAATAAAGTATGATTAAGTTAAAAAGAATTATAGTAGTAAAATTCAAATAATCTAAATCTGGTTTTAGTATATCATACAATTTTCTATTAGTGTTGTAAAAGATAACAGTAGTAGTTAAGAAATTCTACCACTATTAAAATATAAATTCATTCCTTTTTTATAATAACCATCAGTTAATACAACAATACTGGATCATGTAGTATTTACTTACATTATTGTAACTGAATCAGGAAAATTAGTATATTTCACAGAATAAATAAAACTTCAGGAGCTCCGAGTTTACGTATTTGAAAATTGCTGAGTAACTGCAATGTACTCAAATGTGTTATTTCAAGTACAATATTTCTTACAAATCATGTGATCAAATTAAAAATCAAAAGTCAAGTTCATCTCCAATTTTTACTTTCCTGATTAATACATAGATTAAAATGAACACTCCAAATCAATCATCATGAATAGAACTTTGATATCTTTTAGATAATAAGTAGAAATGAAGGTCTTTTTTTTAAAATTAATTTTAGAAAGTTATAAAAAGTTTCCTACTGTTACTTCCTTTGCAATTCTTTTTGTCCTTCATAACCCCTAAAAGATCTTAAACAACCTTATAACTCTCCTGTGACATAAGAAACTCGAGTTTAAAGTAAGTTCTGTATTGTGACAAGCAAGAAAATTAAAAATATGTGTGCATTTCATGAAATTTCATCTTGCTGTATACAAGAATTTCATCTGCATCTATACAAGAATTTATGTGTTTCATATGAGGAACTGTTGATAGTATTTAACAAAGCAGTAGTCAAAAAAGATGTTTAGAATTTGAAAGGGGTTTTTTGGGGGAGGGGGGGAGAGATTAGAAAAACAAAATTTTCACATTAAAAAACCTAGAAACAAATGAAATTATATTAAGTTATATCGATTGCATTAGAAGAACTTGCTTGAAAAAAACTATAAATGAACACACATTCCAAACTTTCTTTAAATTAATACACACTGCATTATATCTACGACCAATAATTAAATGTAATAAAAAAGAAAAAATGTGAATTTTAAAGCAATGCATTCCTACATGCTTACTGATTATGATTGTCCAGTGTTTCAGATTATTTATAAATATTCCCAAATTTTAAATTATGAGCATCTGTTATTAACATTTGTTATATTAATGATATTTAAGCAATCCAGTTCAAAGCCTCATACATTTTTCCTAAGTCAATACAACTGATATCAGAAGTAATACTAAGTCCTAGAACAAAATTTGGTTGTTGAAGAATGCTGTAAAAATGTGTCCCTAAGTAATAAAGCTTAAATAATATATTCCATTGAAACATTGTATTTCCTTATCAAGTCAAAAATCAACAATCTGCAAGTCACTATATTTCATAAGGCAATCAGTAGCTTGAGGTATGTCATACCAATTAGTGATCATATCCAATTGCTCCTGGTTAGTCAGATGACTACGAGATGAGGGTGAAGAGATGACTAAGAGGCCTCCAACTACTGCATACAGCTTGATAACACTGATGTAATATTGATCAACTTTATTAAACAAAACAACTTTTGATTAATTTCATCTTTAGTCTGAACAGAAATTTCTAATATTTTTCAAGTTTGTTCTTGTGGTTCCCAACAGACTGGCAAATCATAGTGTATTGCAAATAACTGTTATCATCACGAGCAACTTGCACATATTTATGACATATGACTGCGATTTCATGTAAAAGTTCATGATAAAAATCAGTTGTTCTAAATAAGTATGGAAAAAAATTGATTAAATACTGGAAAAGTAGAGAAAATGAAGTAGAGATGTTGAGATAAAGAATTTTGACATTTTTTTAAATTTCAATAGCAAAAAATTAATAAGTAATACAAAAATAAATACAAGAATTTGTGTAAAACTTTTTAATATTAAGACTGGCATCTTACCTGAGCAGAATCCCCAAACTTAATAACTTTTGTCATAATCTGTTTGCGGAATTCCAACAATTTATTAGAATCTAGGTCTGTTGAAGGAAAAAAATATTTATATACTTGTCATGTTCACCAAATCAAACAAAAGAATACAAAATAAAAAAGTTTATCTTGTGCATTTTCAGTAACATACCTTCAGTTATAATTCGAAGCTTTATTCCTATAGTTTCATCACCTTCCCTCAACACATCTAGATTCTCTAAGTAGCAGTGGTTACAGAAGCTATTGTTTGGAAGAGAAGGAGCTCTGAAATATCAATAAAAAGATAAAAAAAATGGTAATTTAAATTTAGAAAGCAAATTACCAATAGAATTACCAAATCAATATATTATAAAGTCATAAAAGAACAGTATTATCTTATATTTTTGAAATTTCTTTTTTGCTACAATGATCTTTAAGAAAAAGGGTATATTTCTATACTTATATAAATATTTTACAAATATATTTGTAAAAATATTTACATATTTGTATTTGAAATAACATATCTGTAAAAATATTAACAGGGAGAGAAAAAAAACCATTAAGGGAATAATGGATCAAGAATTCTTCCATGGAATAAAAATCTTTCAAGTTGAATTGGTACAAGAAAGCATAGTCAATTTAAGTTCTATTTTATTTTCTCATATTTTAGCAGAGCTTTTGATCAACCATCTTGGTAAATTGTTCTGAAGGTCCATGGTCAAATTCAATTAAATTTTCTTAAGTTCGAATTGTATGGCATAAGACCAGATTAGAGTAGTTTTTAATCACACAAACAAAACTGGGTTTGAAAAGAATCATAATTGTATTTGCAAAAACAATCATCCAGATTTTAAAAACATGATAGCATATTAAGTTTGAATAATCAAATTTTTGTTAACTTTCCCTAGTAAGATTGCAAGCCATGGCACTGCTGATTGCAATTTTCAAATCATTGTGCTTCGTTTTATTAACTGATCCCCTTTTATATTTTCAGGAAAATTGTAAAACTTTCATGCTGCCGAATCTTCTAAGTTACTGCTATAATATTTCTATAACACGACTGAAATGGCATCCAACAGTGGCAGCGAGGGGGGCAGTCGCCCCCTACTTTTTACTTTCTCGTATACAAAGAGAAAGTATTGTAATCAAAAAATTCGAACTCGAGATTTTGACGAATCTCCACATTTTAGACCTCCCCGAGTCCGAAAAACACAATTTTGGAATTATGTCTGTCTGTCTGTGAACACGATAACTCGAAAACTATTAGAGCTATGGGGATGAAATTTGGGATGTGGTCTTTACACATAATTTGTAGGTTTCTATCAAATTTTGGACAAAATCCGTCAACGGGAAGTCTGTCTGTCTGTATGTCCGAAGTCATGCAAACACTATAACTCAAAAACTTGAAAAGCTAGATGGATAAAATTTGGTACACAGTTTTATCGTCATGAATGTAGGCCTGTATAAAATTTTGGGCCAAATCCGTCAACAGGTTGACTGTCTGTCTGTATAATCGCATACTTGTTAAGCATTCGATTCAAAACTGATCTCCATGTGCATGCGTACTTAGCAATCTCTGGTACCAAGCGATGGGATTACGTCACTTTGTCCTTGAGACGGAGTTTGTGATAGATATGTTTTATCTCCTGTTTTGTTTTCGCTTTCTCGTATAATAGTGGATCTTGCTGGAGTGAGATGGAAAATAAATATTGCTAAGTTTTAATACATAGGCATCTCTTTTAATATGATTCTTCACTTAAATATTTTACAATCACTATAATCTGCAATGAAAAACCTTCGGATATTCGTTGCATTCTGGATTACAGTAGGTTCAATTTTTTTTATCCACGCAATGGGAGGGGAAATGACAAATTTTTGAGCAGTATACAAGAAAGTTTAGGGGAGGCCACTCCCACTGGTTTAAGAAGAAATAAAATTTTTATTACATTTTAGCCACTTAAAACTAGAAATTATAAAAAAAATGCAACAGTATTCAGGAAAACCAACTAATTTTTCAACTAAATTTTTAAATTTTGTGTCTGCTTCCTATACTCACAGGACTTTTAGATGTCCATAAATTTTTTGCCCCTTCACTTTTTCCACCCAGTTGCCGTCACTGGCACCCAATAGTAGTGAAATCTTTTTTAGTAACTGTGGTCAGAAACATGTGTTTTACACACAGAGTAAACCAGACACTTATAAGAATAATTAAAAATATTTCAAAATAAATTTTGATCAATTATGTTGTCAAATCAACAATCCTTTTTGTATCTGTTACATTTTTTATAACATATATTATCCACAATTTATACCTGGTTTCAGATAGACTATTGCCACTGTATATGGACATTTTGGAGACCACTGGAAACGACCCAAACTGAAGACTTCCAACTCCATGAGCATATCTAGGCTGGAAAAAAAATGAAAGGAAAAAAATTAATATGGTAAAAATGTTTAAGCAACTTCAAGAAAAATCACAGTTCTGCACAAACACTATACTATAGAACATTATATTCATATAGAGAAAAAATTTTAAAAATTACAAAGATCTTACTAACATTGTTTCTGATGAAACTTGCATATGGTTTCATATAAATTAACATTAACATACAATTTTGAATGAATAACAAATGAAGGCAACAGTGAAGAAACAACATTATTATTCCAAGTGAAATAAGTGTTTTTATAAGCTTTTATTCAACTTGACCGTTGTGTCCTCAAATCTTGAGATCGATTTCTTACCACTTCCAATCAAGCTACAGCTTTGAAATTTAGCACAGTGGTGGGTTTCCGGTGACATTACAATATTATGCAAAAAAAATTTGCAATCTATACCTATTTTAAACCTAACAAAATGATATTAAAATTTTAGCCCTATATTTGAACAATAAAGTTTGGAAGGTGGTAACCTCATGTTAGGTAGGGTTGTAACAACACCACGAAGCTAACATAGAATATGCTATACTTCCGGTGCTGCACCTATGAATGACATAATAGCTCATGCTTCTACGCATCTTGGGTTTACTTTCCATTTGAATTCACCAACAACCAGAAGTCGAATTTTTTTTACTTTGTGTGCGCCAAACGTTTTGTAAGTTATCACACAATATATTACGGATTAATATTTTAGAAAGTTAATGTCATTAAATCATTATAAAAATGTAATTGTACATATGTATATAATAATTTTAATATGTGTTTTATATTGGATAATTAAATAATTGATTTTGATTTACTATGCCTAACATGCTGTGTGTATTCGTGTCAGCTGTCACTAAAAAGCAAAAAATAAAATAAATAAATAAAAAAATTTAAGATATAAGATATAAGCTTTCATTCATGCAAAAAAATGAATGCAAAACTTGAAAATAATTTGTCTGATACAATAAAATGGAATATTCCTAGAAGCTAAAGGGGCACACGCTTTTATTCAAACCATGCATTTTATTGTAATCAGAAAAATTTTCAACTTTTGCGTTCATTTTTTCGCATGAATAAAAACTTATAGCTTAAATATTTTTTCATTTATTTTATTTATACTGTTGCATGTACATAAGGAATATTTACAGTAATAAACACTGTTTGCCAAAAATATATAAAATATCTGTCAACCTAATATTTTATTAAATGTGAACATGATATAGAAGTTAATTTGCCTGAAATGCTTAAATTGCATATTAATGAAAATATATCGAATAAAGCATTTATTAGTTAATAGTAATTAATTATTGTCAGAAGTATCTTTCATTCTCATTACTTGCTTCATTTAAGGAAATTAAGCAGCAAAAGAGAATTACTTTATAAATATAATCAATAATCATTTTTAGAAACCACAATTTTATTTGAAATCAATTTTAATGAAAAAAACTGAGATGTTTAAAATCAGACATATATCTGCCATCTTGGCAATGATATTAATGTCTAAAAATCATTTTAATGCACATTTTTTAAAATAAAACTTAACATGGCCATAAAAACTTTACCAAAACAACAAAATAAATGAGTACCAAAAATCCTTAAGAACACTTAAATTTCAAAAGCAATGTAATAAAAGTAATATTTCAAATTCTTTTTTAATGACTACCATAATTTTAATTGCTAATGCACTTTAATACGTACCATCAGATAGGTTTTTAGCTTTGAAAGTTTACAATTAATTCCTAATTTTCTAAAAACTTGAAAATTGTATAAAGACTTAGCTGGCATAATTATAATAAAATCTTTGTATAACAAGTAAGCTAAAAATATAATAATGCAGGAAATAACAAAAATACAATATTTAATTATTAACTTTGAAATAATTTAACTACCAGATTAAAAAAAGAATAACCATCTATTTATGACTTTAAAATGTTTCGTAAAGTACAAGTGAGGTAATTTTTTTAACAAAAATTAAACAAATAAAATTGCTTGATTACAAAACAAAATAAGCTATTATATAAAAAAGTTATCAGTAAGAGCTTTTTATACTCCAATAGTTAAATTATTTTTTTACAATTTTAAATAATTTACCTTACCTGTAATTTGGGATCTATGGCAAATGCAAATGTGAGGCCACGGAAATTTAATACAAATACTTGTTGAGAAGAATGATATTCTGAGAAATAAAATAAAAGTTAATCAATAAAATAATTTATCACAAAACTATAACAGTATGCAACATTTTGAAATGACAGAAAGCAAGGAATTAACAAGACTGCCTGAAAGGAAAGTGTAAAAATATCCTCATATGCTCTTTTTTTTTTGTGTTTCAATAATTTTTTTTAACATAATCAGAAGTTTACTGCTGTAAAAAAAGTTAAATTGTTAAAGTTGTTATTGTTAAAGCTGTTAAATAAGAATCTAGAGTAAGTAAAAAATTTATATATGGAAATAATTTTTATCAGTTCACACATCATAAACAAAAGACAATAATGAAGGGAAACTAAAACTCCACACAGCTTCAAATCAAACCCAATCAAGGTGCTTCAAAAACAGAAAAGTGGTCCTAAACGATGTCAAACATTAATGTGAAGATTAAATTAGCAAAAATTACTTCAGTAAATAGAACATTTTTACATGGGTGAAATTTCCAAAGGACCCAAATCCACTGATTGTCACATTTATGGCTAGAGGCGAAGGACATAAACAATATATATACAAGGACATTTATACAAGGACATTTATACAAGGACATAAACAATATGTGGCATTTTATGAGATTAAAAAATAATGAAATTTTATTACTGCAACATACTGGATTACTTAACCTTACTAGATATTTTTTTTTTTTTTGAAAACATCCGACATGCTTTCTAACAGAACTTTAAGACTATATTGCTGCAAAATATTATTGGAACAAATTCTCCAATTTCATTGCATAGGTAAATATAGTCATCATATCTGCTGTTTCATTTTGACTACTTTATTTCCAAATTAAAGATTAAATGGTAAGTTATCAAATAAAAGAATCAGTTATTTTGAAAATATATGTAAAATAAGGAAAAATAAAGTTCTTA
Source organism: Araneus ventricosus (assembly GCA_013235015.1). Lineage (NCBI taxonomy): Eukaryota > Metazoa > Arthropoda > Arachnida > Araneae > Araneidae > Araneus > Araneus ventricosus. The sequence continues at coordinate 115,341 of BGPR01002286.1, read as the reverse complement.
AAGAGAGACTGAAATTTTTTTAAAGTGATTTTTGCACTTAAAAAAGAATATTTTGAAAATTAACTCTTAAGCTGCAAATAACTGCAATTTTCTAAAATATTTAAATTTCCTTTGCTGTAAATCAAATATATCTTTTAAAAATAACTAAGTTTATTTCTTTAAAGCCTAACTATGCCATATGATAGGTTTAAAATGTGAGATGCACTACAAAAGGAACCACAGTGTTTAGAGTCATTGAACACAGTTAATCTATATTCTCAACAGAACTCACTAGAAACATAAAAATAAATTTTTTGTATCTCTACTAATAATAAAGGAGAATGTATGTGTGTTGGAATTCTACAGGGCAGACTGCTGGACCTAGAGCTACAAAATTTGGCACAAGCATACTTTGGAGGGTGGGAATTTGCACCTCACCTTTTAAAAAATTTTATTAGAATTTTAATTAATTAAAAATTACAAGAAATGTTGGGTGTTTTTTCTTAATAACTTCCGAAAATATTATAGCACAAAAATAATTTTTGCACCATCTAAAAAAGCAAAAAATTACCTTTTCAATGTTATCAAATTTCTTTTCTCTCTAATTTTCTCTAATTTTAATAAATTTCTAAAAATAGTTTTAGGCATAATTTACAACAATACTTTTCATTGTTGTTCAATTCAAACTGTTTCCATTGTTGAAAGCTAAAGAATTTACTTTCTTTTTTCTTTCATCAATTTTTCTGGGAAATCTGTAAACAAAGTCCTTTAAGATAGTTAGTAAATTTAAAAAATACATCCAGTACGATGAAAGACGTTTTAATTCTTTACATCAGTATGTTTTAATCCATTTAACATACTGCTGAGTGTAAAATGTTCTGCACTGTTTTAACCCTCAAAGGCACGGGCTGGTGTATAGAGTGCACTAGACAAGGAAAAAGTGCCAATACAGCCGTTATTAATTGGTATTTTTTACCTTTTAGAAAGCAAAAAGATGTCAAAACTGAACCTTTACATTCGGGAACCTAAATTACATCTATACTTATAGAATGCAAGTGTGTGTGTGAGCGCACAGGTAGTTAAGACTATGGTGACGCTATGGTGACTCAATGCACCTTGAAGCCGGAATTTTAAAATTTAACCTAGAAAATTTATTTAATGTTTTGTGTTGTTTTGATTGATTTTTCGCACTAATTTCTCAATAAAATGGCTTTGAATAATTGTACGAAAAAAAAATAGATACACCATCGGAAAGAGCACACGATTTCCGTTCTAATGCAGCTAGTTTCGAATTTCTAACGCAATTTACTGAATTTTGAGAATTTTTTAAAAAATAGTCAGTTAAGCCTAAAAAACTTGGTTTGGTATTTCAATTTCTTGCATCCGCCGTTCTAATTTTGTTATCAATTTGAAATTTGTTGAAATAATAAATATAATATTTCTCCACGATTTAAAGCAAAAATGGTTAAAATTGAACAGTTGGTTGAATTTTAATTAATTTTTTCCTGAATCATTAAAGAATTTCTCTTCAAAATTCCCTACATGATTCTTCATAATCAAGGTCGCGTGACGTATTTTCCCAACATGCATTTCATCGAAACCACTTGACGTCATAACCCCTTTGTTTTGCGTCGACAGATCACTCTTTTAGTTTGTTTCTTTTTGTACTGTTTGACAATCGAATATATGACTGACATCTTTAGTTAGAGAAGACTAGAAAAAATGCAATACGACTTCAAGGAGCTATTTACATAATGTGGCTTCAAAGTTTAAACCTGAAGTGGAAGATTTCCTCTCTCTCTCTCTCTTTTTTTTCCCCCTTCTCCGATTCATTTCAGATATATTTAAATTCCATAGAAATTATGTTTGTCTGTATCTTTAGAGGCGTATTGTTCCATTTAAAAACATTTAAAATTTCATTCAGTTTTCATTCCTTAACATTTTACCTGGTTTTTAAATCCTAAAAATTTTTTTTCGAAAACAACGGTTTATTTTTTACCTTGTACTGTAAAATGTCATTATCGCGAAGAAAAATAAGCAGGAAAATCAATAATTTGTATCTTTTCTTTTGATTTTGTTTTCAAAACATTGTCATGTTATTGTGAGATATATTTTTTTTTTTTCATTTTGTTGAAGTCCAGATTCCATCGGCAACATGCATTTCGTCGAAACCACTTGACATCATAATCCCTTTGCTTCGCGTCCCATATCTTTAGTTACAGAAGACTGGAAAAAATTAAATACGTCTTCAAGGAGCTATTTACATAACGTGGCTTCAAAGTTTAAACCCGAAGTGGAAGATTTCATCTCAATTTCTCTCTCTCTCTTTTGTTTTCTTCTTCTCCGATTCATTTTAGATATATTTAAATACCACAGAAATCATGTTTGTTGTATTGTTCCATTTGAAATCGTTTAAAATTTCATTCGGTAAGCCTTCCCAACATGCACTGTTGCAATTTCATTGACTGACGGTACAGAGAGCAAGATATGTCATAAACTTCAGCTGAATGCCTTCGATTATTATTTTCGGCAGTGTCTTAACATGTTTATCAGTTTTGCATATTTTGCTTTCTGTATAATAATCATTTTCATGTTACAATTTTTTAATATTGTTTCAAATTAAAGTACTCTGCACTGTTTTTCTACAGTTGAAATGTCATTATAGCGAAGAAAAATAAGCAGGAAAATCAAATAATGTGTATCTTTTGTTTTGATTATGTTTTCAAAACTTTTTCGTGTCATTGTGAGTGTGTTTTTTTTTTTTTTTTCATTTTGTTGAAGTCCTGATTCCACGAGCAACGCTGTGCAAATACTGCTAGTTATTCAATAAAAAACTATGGTACTTGGGTTTACAGGAGCAAAATCAATAAAAAATAAGGTGGCATACTGAGTGTGCAGCCCGTCAGTGGCAAATCCAGGGGGTATCAGGCTGCAGCCCCCCCCAGAGCTAGACCAGAATTCTTTATTTTATTTAAAATCACTACATCTGTTTTCTCTTAATCTCCCTTTAAAAAAAGTGGAAACATTTCTTCCTGGCTTTTGACAGGCTCGAAAATTTTCCCATTTTTGTTCGTATTTGTAGTGTTGACATGGTCAAAAACATGTTTTTGCTAGTTATTTCATTGTGTTTTTTGTTAAATTATCGGAGGTATTGTGGTGTTCTTTATGATTCTTATTGTCAGGTGAGTCAAGTTAAAGTGTTTAGGTTTACAAAAGCCATAAGATTTTACATTCGTCACAACACGATACAAAACTTTTTATACCTCAGTCCCCCCCAACCCAAATCCTGGATTCGCCACTGCAGCCTGTGTCTTATTGTTATGAGTAAATGCACATGCTTCTAAGGGTTAATGGTTACTCTAAATCAAATGCATATTTTGCATAAGGAATAAGAAAGTGGTGTTGGCACTGACAGGGTATAATTAGATGTTACATGACACAGACAGCTACTTAACTCCATTAGGGGCATTCTAATAGACAATAAACAAAACAGGTGCAAGGCCACTAAAAGAGCATGCTTTAAATGTCTATCACAATTTAAGATTTAAAATGACTTTTTTAAGGGAACCATGAACATCAAATTATGCATAAGATACTCAATTGAAATTGAATTCTCAGCAAACAAGCTGGTTGTCGAAGGCACCTACTTATGCAATATAATTAATTACGAGTCTTGCAACCATTTCTTACCCAATTTTCATGAAAAAAGAATAAATATCTATTATGCAATTAAGGATGGTTCATTTTTCTGATGTTTTTTAATATTACAAACACACACACAAAGGTATTAACAAAACTGTATCCATTACTGAGTTTCGATTACAGACATTTTTTTTCATCACTACTTGGGAATTATCTTGTTGGTATTTTTTTAATGTCATTTAATCCACAAATATTTAGAAAACCCTGCCAACCCTCAAGAAAAAAAAACTATGAATATAACATAATACCAGCAGCTGGTATTTTCTATAATGCTGTGCGAGTAGTAAATAGTGTCGTAAATTAAAATGCCTTTAATTTTTTTGTCTCCTCCATATGGAGCAGTTTAGAAAATTAATTTATTTATATTAACACCCAATTTTGAAGCCACAAGAGCTGCTTTTAAATGGATCTCATCATTTTGAAATTAGATCAGATTACCTGCATAAGGTAAATTTTTTGTAAGAAACAATCTAAATTTCCAATTTTTAAGTTTTCATTGAAACAAATACACTTTTTATAAATTTATTTGCTCCTTATAGTAACAGTACCTGTAAATAATTTCATATGCCAATGGTTTCTCCCAGTTGTACCCAAAGAAGGAATTTTATTACGAAGAACACAATTACCTGTTATAAAAACATTAATTACATAAAGGTAAATCATGCAATTTTATGTCAAGTTTCCAAGCAAAAGATAAGCAAGAGGGAGGAGAGAAAACAAACACAGAACTGAATTTGAAGTGTTAAATATCTTATTTTAAGGCTCATTAAAAAAATTAAAATTTATGAGGATGCATTCAAGCAATATCAAAATCTTTAAGTTGAAATCAAACAAAAATCTCTAGTTCATTCATTGCTCACATATGTTCCAATGTTTTATGCCTTCAATCTAATATTTTAATTGTATTCATTTCAATTTAATATTTTAACTTCATTTTTATTTCAAATCACAGTTTTATTTCCGGAATATGATTTGTTATCTAAAACAGTTTGTAGTACCTACATACACACTCTATAATGTGCTACTAATTCAATAATAATTAAAAATACAGATGAAATTCAGAGTTTAGATTTATGAATGTGTAAACCAACATTTCTCATGAAGCATGTTCACTAAATCAATTTTAAATTTATACTTTTTTATATTCAAAGTACAACAGATTCCATCTCAAATCCTTGGAAGGCAATTCATCTCTAATTAATTAATATTATTAATTTCTGCATTTTTAGCTTCTTGATGTACTTTCCATGTTTATCATGACACTTACAGTTCACACTGCATTTATTTCAACTTTTGACATTAACTGCCCATCAAAAGCCAGAAAATTACTGATAATAATTGGAAACAAAATCTCACAATATCATTTAATGCCTTTTGCATTTCAATGACTTTACCTTAAAATAAGGGATGTTGAAAGATTAGTAATCACGACAAGGATAAAAAGACACGATGTCAATGAGCTAAATCAGGAGCAATAAGAAAATAAATCATGATAAAAGAAACAAAAAAGATCAGTGATGCATTCTAGGCAATAGGCACAATGAAACATTGACATGTCAAATAAGTTTTACTCTCTTTATCACCCAATTTTGATAGGCTACCATAGTTCTGAAAAATGCCTAAAAGGATTGCATTATCAATTCTTAATTCAGCAACTTCCAATCCAACAATACAAGAAAGGCTAAAGAACTATGCAAAGGACAGCATCAAACACTCTAAGAATGCTGCATATTATCTTTAACACATGTATGAATAAAAAATAATCATGTTAAGCAAGTGAATAGAAAAATTACTAGTTTTAATCACAAGGTTTTTGAAAAATGAGATTATGCAGCCTTTGGAGAGCCACAAGTTTTTAAAATCACAAAATAACTTTTTCTAACAGGTAACTTAGACATACTCAAAGAGATGCAAAAGGAATTTCTAAAGAAAACTGTTACATAACAATAATTCAATCTAAATTCATTTTAAATTACATTAAAACCTTTATATTAATGTTGCTCTAAGAAGAAAAAAATACTTTAACCTTTCGCAAAATCAAGTGAAAGATAAGCAAAATATAATTAAACGATAAATCCTTTTACCAAAGATACTTTTTGAACTTAAAAAAAAAATCTAGTCTGTATCAAATTGCAATATGAAGAACTGCATTTCTGGTGATACATAGATATTATTGTGGAAACCAATATCAATCTATTCAATCTAATATTCAACACCACCAGGTAAAACACAAAATCAACAATTTAGTCACTAGACAGTAACTGTAAATTTTAGCATTTGGAGAGATACAAAGCACTACTAATGTGAATAATATGCCTTATAAGAATGTCTTAGGTCATAAAGCATTTAGACCATGCACACTTTTTCCCTTTTAAATATAATTCCCTGGTATATAATTTTCAAAACTTCAGTGCTACCAGCACTAACCTAAGCAACCAATCATGCACTTGCTAAACTTATCCAAACCCATAAATAAATTGCTTCATGATCCAAGAATAATTTTTGCCCATGCTGCATCACATGCACTAATTCTTCTATGAATAATTTTTTTATTACTAAATCAGTATATGTTATGCTTAAGAACAGTTCTCTTCCCCTTCACAAGATACAAAGTTTTTATTTTTAAAGAACATCAAGTGAAACTAAACAAGTGTTTTGGAATGTTTTCATTAATGAAAATAATGTAGAAATCAACAGAAATGCTTAATAATGTGATTCATTATGTGATTCATTATGAAACTATATGTATTGAAAAACATACTGAGATGATATTTTAACTCTGAGTGATAATGCACCACGTAAGTAGCTTGTAACTTGCAAATAAAGCCATGCAAATGAAAAGAGTAATCAATGCACTTGCTAAATATCTAGATATTAGAAAATCAAGTGGTAAAATCTAATATACAGCATGCAATAATTATTAATTACTTTGTCAAGTAAAATTTTGATTACTCTCAGAAAATGACTCATTAAAAAAAAATTTAAACTTTATTTACTCAATAGCAAACAAAAGGAAATACATTAAACTATAGAATGCACCAATTTGTTCCAAACCTCCTATCCATTCAAACTAAATATGATTTTAACATGTTTACAGCTACTCTTAGTTTATTAATACAATCAGTTTTTATTTTCTATTCACCATTTTTACCCCTACCACAAAAACACGGTTTTAAAAAAAAAGCAGCTTTGTTTATTTTTGCTGTGGGTGTTACCCCATCATCAAGATGTTTTCTATATAATGATGAAATCTGCCTAAAAATCTATCCAATTGTTTAGGATTAAACAAATAACTATTTAGAAATTCTACCAGAACATCAAACTTTTCTTCTACATTTTTACTAAAATTGGAAAATGTTGGTAACATTTTTTTTAATGTTAGAATATTTTACAATTTCAGTGAAGAAATATATTAAAAAGACGCATGAAAGTGATTGACTACAAGAACAGTACAAGATGTTTTTAGTTCTCCCAATAATAAAGGTTTGAAAAAATCATAATATACTGCTAAAACAAGAAGCTACGAGTCTAAGTATTGATATTTAGTACATTCAAGAATAACATTTTGAAAGTTCTACACATTTCATTGTGAAATAGTAAATGTGTAACCTTATGCATTAGAACATGCAACATCATGCTTATCATGCTCAGCACTATCTAAACCATGATTCATACTAGATTTATTTAGCACATTAGAAAAAACATAGTTGCTTTGCATATGCACTTTTTTGTGGAAAAATAGGTTTGGAGACTACTTTTTCAAAGCATTGTAGTGTTCAGCATGTTTACCTGTTAATGTCCTGTGTCCTATTTATAAGACGGTTACATTTCACTTCTGTGGCTAAACTGAATACATTCCAATATTTATTTTTTGCTTTGTTTAACCAGTCAACATGTATCCCAAACTCCTAAGCAATTTTCAACTGGCATATAAAAGTTAGCCAGATTTTGAAGTCAAAGTGTTGTAAGTATGAAATTTTCTGTTTTTTTCCTTGGGTTAATTTTTGAGGTAATGCAAAGAATTCGAATATAATCTTTACTTTTTGATTTTTAATACATTTAAAAAATCCTTTAATGCATATCTATAAAAGGTTTTTTTTAATTATTTAACCACTGATTTTTTGATAATTTTTCCTAAAAAAAAGGAATTTAATTTTACTTTACAGTTATTTTCATCTTGATGTTTTAAACATAATTTAAAAGAAATTTCCTGAAATCTATACTTTAAATTAAGTTTGGTATAAATGATTTCAACAGGTTCAGAACAGGAGACTTAGTAGGATTAATTCATTCGTTACTAAAACAGATGTTAGATGATGGATTTTTAGAATAAAAAAAAAAGGGGAAAAGATGTGATGATGCAGTAAAGTAATTCAAGACTTGCATTTTATCTGCGTTGTTGAAATGTAAATAAAATGTAATAAAATAATTAAAATTTACTCACCTCCTGGATGTGTAGCTCCAAAAGAATGATCTATTTGTTCTAATGTTGGTGGAACTTCAGGTGAGCAAAAAACATTCCCACTGAAATTCAAAAAAAAAAAAAAAAAAGATTGCCATTATTAAAACTTATAAAGTCAAAATTCAGATAGAAAACTTTAAATTCCCATTTAATAAAAGTAAAAATTTTGTTGAAATAATGACATGTTAAATCAACTACATATCTGCTTTACTTAATCAGCAAGTACAAGAATTCTACTTTGAAAATAGAAAGAAGACTTATCTTATTGAAACTATTATTCTAAAGCATTCAAAGTTAACTAAAGCTTTTTCATTAAGTGGGCTAAATCAATACAATTTCTGTTATAAATGCCACTTAAAAGAGGAAGGGACATTTCAAATGACCAGAAAATATTGAACAATAAAAGGGGGCAATACCAATTATTTAATGCAACTTCATCAACAAATATTTAGATTTGATCAATTAATCCAAAAAGTTTCAAGGAATTTACAATAAATCAATTATACTTATCAAAAGTGTACTAAAGATTTTATGATAGTTTTAATTTTATGCTAATGAACTTCCAAAAATCTTAACCATATCTAGAATTATTAAAAATGATAATTTATATCTAGATATGGTAAAATTATATAAAAATAATTAATATAGGGAAAAACACTTACCAATATTTTAATTTTGTTTTGTTCATGCAATAAACTTCTATAATCTGAAACAGAACAGAATATTGGTTGTTTGACCAATTTTCTCAATAAAGCCTACAGCAAATAATATGGAACACTAACAAAGTTTATAAACTCTTAACAATTAAACTATACAACAATTAGGAAAAGTCATACACACAAGCTTGAATTACTGCTTTGAACAAAAAGGGGGCGGAGAGAAGAATAAAAAATAAGAAACCAGAATTTTCCTTTAATTCAAGAAAACTTATTCTTTCATTTAGCAGAAAAGAAAATAATTCAATAAACGATTTGTTAGTGAGAGGCTGAATTTTACTAAACAGTACAAGACATTATACAAAATTAAGAAAAGAAATGACAATCAACCCTTTTGTAAATACCTTTAAAAAGTAAATAAATGTTATGTTCATGAAGATTATCGATATACAATTTACTAATTGCATTTAACATCAAAATTTTAATGAATGATAGTTTAAAACAGGAGTGATAACATCATTTCCTTGCATCTGGATAGCCCACAAACCAAAATGATTTGTGGGTTAATGTTTTTTGGTTCAGAAATGTAATAATGTTACAATTTAAGACTTCTAGACATATTAGTTTAATTTTCTCCATTAAATTAGTTACTGCTGATAACTTGTAAAGAAATATCAAATGTAACAAATAAATGACAATTCAAAATAAAAGTCATCACAAGGAAATCAAAAAGTGTAAAATATTTCATGCAAAATTTGCTGCTTTTCCATAAACTACAGTAAACCTTTGATTGGACCTAGAATCAATGGACTTCAGATTTAATGGACAAAACTTCACTAATGTAGTAGGAAGAAAGAAATTGTCCAGGTTAAACTTGAGACCAATTTCTTCACATTCTAATACACAACTGTACAAAGTTTTGTTACTAACATGGTACATACATTAAATATTTTACACTATACAGCATAATTTCAAGTATAATATTATATTTTAAACATTGATCCTAACACAAATTATGATTTAATGGACATTAGATTTTATGGGTACCCTTTTGTACTAATTAGTCCATGTAATTGAGGGTTAACTGTTTCTGAAAATTCTACAAAAATAGAACCTTTCAATAAATAAATGAAAACAGACTTAATTAATTAACAATCTTAAAATATTCCATGAGAAAGAAAAAATAATATATAAGCAGCATAGATGACAATTTTTATATACGAGATAGAATTAGGTTAGTCTAAATCCTAAACCTTTATCTGCTTATACATTATAATTGAATTTTATTAATCTAATAATAAAATTATATGAGGAAAGAAAACAATATATCATACTTTTAGCCTCTGTGTAAGTGGATCGAATATCAACCGTATTCCATCTTGAGAAAGATTTATGATTAAGTCCATCACCAAAGGATTCTGCAACAAAAGCAAAAAAAATATTTAAACTGCTGAGCATTAACAAGTAAGGAAAAATACAATGCAGAACATTCTTGATAATTATATATCATGAAATTTTCATACCAATTCACTATAGATGACTTGAACATTTTTTACAGTATGAAATTGTTGCTGTAAGATGTGAACAACTTGACTAAATGCCATACCTAGGAAAAACATTATAGAAATTTTAATAAGGAATACCATAAAGCCAATTATATATGTACGTATAAGAACAGATGGCTGCATTAAGAGTGGATATTTTTTCTAAAAAATGAGAAAAATGTCAAAAACTCACTTATGCAAAGCATTTAATAAAGGACATACAACTGCTTTAGGTGCAATTCTGGGATGATTCTAACTCCATTTCAAAAATTCAGAAAATTACCATGGAGTAAGAATCTGACAATTTCAAATAATTTAGAATATTAATGCTATGCACATACATCCATATCCCCACCCAATTTTTTTTTTTTTTTAACAAAGAAAGAAGTATAATTTTTAAAAATTCATAAAAAGTAAATCAGTACAATTTTTTTAGTAGGGCCCCAGACAACAACCTGCTAAATCTTATTGATAACTCTCACTGCTAGATCATAGAAATGAATGGCACTAACAGAATACTGCCAATATTCAAGCTATGTGATGACCGAGGCCCTACTAAAGGAATAGTATCATTTATTTATGTTTCACTATATCAATTCACAAACTACTTTTTGTGGTTTTTTAATATTTAAAAAATAGATACTAAATTAACCATTTTTTTTATGTGGGGGGGAAGGGAGATAAGTTCTGGGAATATATTTGCTGTGTTTATATTTTTCCTAGATAATAACTGATTTTTTAAAAAATTACAAATAATAGTGAGTCTACATTTCACAAATCCAGAATTCCACCTGGACCAAAAGAGCCCTTAACAATTAAGAAAAAAATTATTTTTAAAAACTAGTCAGAATGAAATTTAAGTGAAACATGAAAGTTCATACTACTGAAAATTTGAATGTAGGATTGGAGATGATAAGAATATGTATGTTTTTACTGTTACAACAAGTTTCTATAAATAACATTCAGATACAAGATAATAAACACTAAATAAAGGATGCTTTTATTTTGAAATGCACATCATGTTAAATATACTTTCAAAATCTACAGGAGATATGCATAGTTTAGAATTCAGTTTTTATCAATTTTTGATAGCATTTAACATTTTCATTTATTGCATATTGCATTTAAAGACCAGAGAAAAAAAAATCATACAATTTTTTTTAAAATTTAATACAATACTAAATGCACCTAATTAATTATTTTTTAATTTAAACAATTAATGTCTTGCAAGCATGTCTGTAGTTAACAAGATTTATGCATCGATTTCGAATAAAAAATTAGTTATAAATATTCTTAGATGTATAATTTGTAAAATTAAACACTGAAGGAAAGGGCTTTCAATTTTACTTCAAAACTCATTTAATTAAAAGTGAAAACAGTATAACTAATTTGAATCACTTAGATAACTAAGTAAATAATTTATTATCTTGAATAAGGCTGTTGTAAACAACAGGTCAAAACAAATATTTTTAATTTGATTCAAAAGAAATAAAAAGGTACATTATTTCATTGAATTAATCAGAATACCTCAGATCTTACAGTAATATTCAGCGCAACAAATATTACGATTACAATTTACATTTTTGCATTATATATTTTATAACAATGAATCAGTAAAAAAAAAAAAATTTGTAGCAATTTTTTTTACCAAGAATTGTTTATAGATTGCTATGTTTAGTACTAAAAAAATGTGAAAGTAACACGATTAGAAAAATCCCAATTTACAAGAACAGACACGTGAAAAATGAGTCAGATTCTGTTACATCTTACGTCGATAAATGATTAATTACATAATCCGAAATTCTATCAAAAATTCAGAATAGGGATTTAATTTTTCTGTCAAAGGAAAATTATGCACCAAACGTAATCATATATGAAAGGTAAATACTCTATAAGTATATATTAAAGATGGAAAAACCTCATAGAAGTGAGTGCGATGTATCACAAAAGACCTGGTATTGTTCTCTGAAGTTCCCGAAACAATTAGTGCTTATAATCGAAGTTTAATCAAAGAATAACTCACATATTTAAATTATAAAATTTACTTTGATTCTTAAGAACTGTGAATTTCTAAATACATGAACTAACATGGACTTTTGACTCATTATATCGCTTTATAATTAGAAAACGAATGGAATTTGCGCTTTGTGTGCGATGCACAGTTAAGTGGAATAATTAATTATTTTTGTACTGGCGCATCTGAGTGAATGATTATTAGTGCGCAATGAGTTTGCAGAAATATCGAAAACATATAATAAACATAGTGCATCTGCATAGTGCAGAACACACAGCTGATAACATTGTGCAGGTGACAATACAATGTCAGCTGTGCGCAGCGGAGAATTTTCAAAACAAAGTCTTACCCAAAACCAGCTCCCATTGTTCGTTTCCAAGTGATCGCTCTGGCACAACTTCCAGTTCCAACATCCTGACTTAACTTTGACGATAATCCTTGCTGAAATGTATCATCTGTTCATAATCTCTGTTAAAAACATTTAACATCCAACATTAAGTGGATCTTAACAACACTTCTTTCACTTCGCCATCTTCTTACATGATGTCTGTGTCAGGTGTTAACACAACCAATGAAAATCAAGGTCTCATCGGACATGCGCAATATCTTCCTTTTAAAATAAAAGCAACCACGCGGTAATGTTAGTAAACACTGACAATGGTAAAGTCGTATTTCTTTTGATATGTGCCATATTGTGTTACGCATGGCACGCTACGTTGAATTCTTAATTAAAAAAGAGCCGAACAGTAAATAATTCTTCGATTAGATTAGCAAAATCACCTTTGTTTCATTTCTCAATAGTGACTGATAAAAGAAAAATACCAAAATGAAAACAAATATGTTGTGATGCACAACTTGAGTCTGATAACTTGATCTGATAAAAATTTAGTCTTTCAAAATAACTTTTGATATGTTTGTCTGTAGACAAAAGAAATGTGACATGAAAATTAGTATAAAAATATATGTGAATTTTGATTTATAATATATCATTGCAAATCATTTAAAAGGATTATTTCAAACAAAATTAGCAATTATAATAATTAGTATTTTAAATATTACAGTAAACATGAATTTCGATGCATTTAAATGCTGCTGACATTTAAAAGCTTCTCGGACAACATTTTCATTGTGCATAACAATTTCAAATTGTTTAAAATGCGTTTTTATGTTTTCGTATTTTTCACGCACGCCACATTATTTGTCCTTTTCCTCTTAGGTATTTCGCAGCTAAATATTACAAAAATAAATTATTTCATTCTTCATCTATGACTAGTCTTAAGCGGGTTGAATCAATTAAATCAAAACGAAAACCATTCCTGCAAGAGGCTCTCATCTAATGATTGAAACTAATCAAATTTCCTTACTTTTACAAAACACAGAACTGAAATATCGGTTAGAAGTCGTCATTCATATTTCCAAAATATACCTGTTTTTCGTACTACAGGGAATAAAGCCATGAACATACTTCCATGTAAATCGCAGCTCTGAAAAATTCGCCTGGCACTGATGTGAAATTTTATTTTTGAATTCATAAGAAAAATATGACTGTGAAGTGTTTGAACCATCTCGTCAATTGAACACAAGTTGACTTTCGACTTCTACATTTACAATCTCTTGGAAATAACCACAAGAGATTATAAATTAACCTTATTCCTCCATTCTTCATCGGAGTTTCAATATTAGAAATTTTCACCCAAGCATTTGAATGAAAAAAATGCACGGGGGTGTGCAGCGGCCGTAGCAAGGTCAGTGGCGTAGCGAGGGTAACTGGTGCCCTGGTTATAATAGGATTTTTTCGCCCCCAGTCGTTTAGTTTAGTTCAGTTATATTGACGACCCGTTTTGAAGCAACACGAGTGGTATCTTGGGACGGACCTCGTAATTTTAAACCACGGTTAGATAACGAGGACGACATCTGAGTTGGCATCCCCATATCCAAGCTTCCGCACCACACCATCGCGAGGATGTCGTCCCCAGTCCTCATCAGTGGTTTAGGAAGTGCAAAATGGCTTGGGACATTGCATTATTTTTTCGCCCTCTCGTGATATTTCACTTTAAAAAGTGTCATAAAGACACTAATGTTTTGTGCCCATGGCGCCCTCTAAGATTGGCACCCGGAGCATCTATACTCCCCCACCCCTTGCGCTCCAATCGCTGTGCCACTGGCAAGGATACGTGGTACCCGGGGAATCGTACTTTTATTCGCTCAACCTTATCGCATTTCCCATTTTAAATTAAATTAATTTTTTGATTTAATTACTTTTTTGTCTCCGCGACGCCACTTAAAACTGCTGTCCGAAGTTTCTTCGCCCCCCCCCCCTTTGCTCCACTCTTTGTTAAGTCACTGCATGAAGACGGTGAGGGACGCATCTTAGATACGATTTCAGTAGAGCGAAAATATTCAGTAATGCTGAACAAAAACGAATTCATCAACCTTGAATAAGAACAAATTCAACAACCTTGAACAAAAACAAATTCAGTAACCTTGAACTACGCTGATGTTTCTGCAAGCAAGAAAAGGAATTATATAAATATCACCCTTTTCTTTTCTATCGTAAGGTTAGAGAAAAGCTGTAACATTTACAGCGCAATGAAATAAACTTAACGCAAACGATGCTATGAGGAGAGGCTTCCTTCACAAACAGCCCCTGTTACATCTCACTGCGAGTCAATGACACTTAATCCCTATTACTAGGAAATTCGGGTATCAGCTAATATTATCTGGAACCTGGCCAAACTGGAAAATAATCCTGGTGTTTCCTAAACCCTACTGTTTCCTTTTCGATACACCTGCGATTCATACCTCAAAAATTCATGCCATGCTAAGATAATAATATAATAAGTGTTGTCGATTTTTTTTCAATTATACCTGCAAGAAATCGATACTTGAAATGGGATGTAATCAAAGGGCGAAAAAAAATTTAATTAAGAAATTTTTACAGTTTTCAAACCCTTACTTTGGTTTGATATTCAAAAAGGGTGTGGAGTCGCCATAAAAGCTCAATTGCGATCTTAAACTTAATCGATCAGTTTATGATCTTTTAGTATCAATTAAAAATTTAGAACAAACTTCAAAATCTATAGATTAGTAGAAGCCTGATACCCATAGCCAAAGTTTCTATGGCCGCAAGAAATTATTAAAAAATATCTTTTTAAAACTACTTATATTTACTCAGAGAAGTAGGATAATTTTTGATGGATTAATGTCCCTTTTAAAAGTAACAAGAGGGTTTTTTTTTTAGGAAAGACCTAATAATTTTGAATCATGCCCAGACGATAAGGTTGATACCTGATTTAGAACCTTCCTTCAATGAGTTCTGGTAATTTCTAAGGCTTGGGTCCTGTCTTAACGTACGGGAACCTAACAATCAAATCTCCAACCGGGGGTACCAGAATAGACCCCTTAAACTTCTACACAATCTTAGCTGACTATCCTACGTCGTCTTGACTTGAATTAGAGGGGTTATGGGATTTGAAGCAACAAAGGCTGTGATCCCCTCCTACGTCGTCGTTCAGGTAAAAGTCACTAAGTCCAAAACTGTAGTTTCGAAATGTGGCCAGTTTAAATTTGATTAATTTTGAGTCGTTACGATAAATAGTAAAAATTATTTTACGGATATCTAGCTCCTACGGTTGACTTGCTGATTATAGATAACAGTTTTCTATCACGAAATGATTAATTGCAAATTCTAATTAACTGCAGTAGTCCGTCAAAAGGCTTTTTGGACTAAATGATTTCTGCCTGAACGATGACTCTAATGTCCTCCTACCTAATATGCAAGATTTTATTATTATTTTTTTTAGCTTTGAATCGCCCTTTTCAG